>PISX010026329.1:0-24678 GCA_004024625.1 Mellivora capensis | reverse complement strand
GGGGAGATGGAGAGGAGAAGGGAGTTGAGGGAAATTGGGGGGGAGATGAACCATGAGAGACTATGGACTCTGAAAAACAACCTGAGGGTTTTGAAGGGGCAGGGGGTGGGAGGTTGGGGGAGCCAGGTGGTGGGTATTGTGGAGGGCACGCACTGCATGGAGCACTGGGTGTGGTGTAAAACTATGAACTCTGTTACGCTGAAAAGAAATTTTAAAAAATAAATAAATAAATAAATAAATAAAAAAGAAAAACACTATCTATCAACTTGACCTAATAATTCCACCTAACCACAGAAGAATATACATTCCTGTAATACACATGGAATATCTACTAAACTGGACCAACCTGTGGGCCATAAAAGAAGTCAAAGTAATTTGAAACATGTGTAAATCATGTATGTTCTTTATAAAAACAGCATTAAATTAGAAATCAGTAGCAAATCACTATGTGGCCAATCCTTAAAATTTAGAAACTAGATAATTATCTCTCTAAATAACCAATGAGTAAAAAATGAAATGACAAAGTATTTCGAACTTAAGTCAAATGAAAACAAAACATATCAATACTTGGATATGTAGCCAAAGTACTACTAAATGCCAATAACATTTATTTAATAACACTGAATAACTACATTACAAGAGAAGGAAGGTCTCAAATCAATGACCTGAATTTTCACCTTAAAAAACTAAAGAGAACAAATTAAAACAAAATAAGAAAACAAACAATAAAGATCAGAGAAGAAATAGATGAAATAGAAAACAGAAAAACCCTTTTTTGAGGAGAACCATAAAATTGATATATACCTAAACAAAATGGCCAGAAATGAAAGACAGAAGGTATAAATTACCCATGTGAAAAGTGAAAGTAGCAATGCTATATATTCTAAAATCATTTCAAGAAAAATATTTGGTGCCTGGGTGGCTCAGTTGGTTAAGCATCTGACTCTTGATCTCAGCTCGGGTCTTGATCTCATGGTTGTGAGTTCAAGCTCCACATTGGACTCCATGCCCAACTTAAGTAAATAAATAAATAAATAAATAAAGCAATGTTACACTGCATATGAAATATAAAAACAACTTCAAGGACACAAAGTACCAAAGCTAACTAAAAGAGAAAGAGAAAACCTGAATAGTCCTATATCATTTTTTAAAGATGGAATTTGAAGTTAAAAGGTCCCACAGAAAACTCCATGCCCATATAGCCTCCCTAGTGAATTCTAGTTAACCTTTAAGAAATAATAGTAATACAATCTTATTCAAATTTCTAGAAAAGTAAAGGAAGAGGGAACAATTCCCAATTCATTCTATGAGGCTAGCATATTCTGGTACCCAAATTGGACAAAGATGCTAAAAGAAAACTACAGAACTATAATTTTCATGCATATAAATGCAGAAATTATTTTAAAACTTTAGGAAATCTAATCAACAATATATAGAAAATGTAGCACATCATAACCAAGTTGAGTTTATCCCAGGAATAGAAAAGCAATCAATGTAACTGACCACATAAAATTAAAAATGAAAAAAGAATATGATCAAATACAAAAAAATTGAAAAAATCCAATAGGCATGCCTAATTAAAACTTCTTAGCAAACTAGAAACAGAAGGGGACAGAGGAATTCCCACAAAACTACAACTAGCAGCACACTTAGTGATGAAAGTATGAATAATTTCCCTCTCAGAACTTTAATAAGCCAAGAATGTTCACTAGGCCACTGCTATTCAACACTGTACTGAAGATTCTAGCCAGTATAAGGAAGCAAGTAAAAGAAATTTTTAAAAATCCATATTGGAAAGGAAGAAGTAAAGTGTTCTTTTTTTATTTCATACTTGTAATCTTTATTTTGTTCCATACTGGTACTCTTTCAAAAGAAATTTATAAATAGATAGGACAGAGGAAAATGTTCTTTATTTAAAGACAACATGACCAGGGTTGCCTGGGTGGCTCAATCAGTTAAGTATCCCACTCATGATTTTGGTTCAGGTCATGATCTCAGGGTTGTGAGATAGAGCCTTGCAATGGGCCACACACTGGGCATAGAGCCTGCTTGGGATTCTCTCTCTCTCTCTCTGCCCATGCCATCCCCTCCTGCTCCTCCCTTCCCGCTCATATGCACTTGGGCGCACTCTCTTTCTCTCTCCCTCTCTTTCTCAAATAAATAAACAAATAAATATAAAGACAACAAGATCATCTATGGAAAAAATTATATGGACTCTATCACAAAGGTACTAGAACTAATAAATTAGTCTAGCAAGATCATAGAATACAAGATCAAAATACAGAAATCAACTGCATTTCTATATTCTAGGAACAACCAGAAGTTGCAGTTACTTTAAAAAAACACATTTACTACAGTGAGCATTATTAAATTTATAGTGATAAATCTGACAAAAGATATATAAAATCTATACACTAAAAACTGCAAAACATTCCTTAGAGAAATTTAAGAATGCCTTTATAAATCGAGAGATAAACCATGTTCACGGATCAGAGGATTCACTATAGTTATGATTATCATTTTTTGTCAGTTGATCTATAGATTTTATGTAATTTCAGTCAAAACTGAGCAGACTTTCTGTAGAAATTGACAAGCTGATTCTAAAATTCACATGGAATGATAAAGGACTAAAATAGCCAAAACATTTTATAAGGAGAATAACAAAGTTCTGTAAAAGAGCAGATTTTCAAAGGCAATTCACAAAGGCAATTCAGTAAAGAAAGGATAGTCTTTTCAACAAATGGTGCTGGAACAACTGGATAGTCATAGGTTTTGAAAAAAAAGAAAAGAAAAAAAAAAAACTTTGATCCAGACAAAAATTGACCCTCAAAATGCATCACATACCCTACTGTAAAACCTAAAGCTATAAAATTTCCAACAGGAAATCTTTGAGATCTTTGATTAAGCAATGTTTTCTTTCAACACCAAAAGCACAATCCATAAAGTTAAATGACAAAATCAATCATTTGATTTTCATTAAATTAAGAAATCCCTCTCTTTGAAAGCACTGTTAAGAAAAAACCACAGACTAGGAGAAAATATTGCAAACACATACGTAAGGAAGGCCTAGTGTTCTCAAACTCAGTAACAAAAACAATCTTACAAGAAAAATTAGAGCAAAAGATTTGAATAGATACTTCATAAGGTGAATATACTGATAATAAGTAAGTACATGAAAAAAGTCCCTGACATCAGGACAGTGCCAAGTCATACTGGAATCTGAAGCAAAAGGAAAATTCAGTTTGTTAATACAATCTTTAAGATTTTGATACTTGGCTCATTTTGGGTATTTTGTTGTATTTTTAAAATTTTTTAATATTGCACTAAGATATTATTTATCTCTACCCCCCTCAAATTCTGTGGCCAGAGTGTCTCATTCTTATCATAGTATTTATTCTGTTTCATATCATTAGCAACTAGATAAAAGGAAATCAAAATCCTAATTAAACACATCTATATATCTATTAGAATATCGATGATTAAAGCAAGATTGATCATTCCTAGAGCTGCTGAAAATATGGAATGGCTGGAACACTCACACACTGGAGATGCATTGTAAAATAGTGCAATCTTGGGGCGCCTGGGTGGCTCAGTGGTTTAAAGGCTCTGCTTTAGGCTCAGGTCATGATCCCAGGGTCCTAGGATCGAGACCCGCATCGGGCTCTCTGCTCGGCAGGGAGCCTGCTTCCCTTCCTGCCTCTCTGCCTACTTGTGATCTCTGTTTGTCAAATAAATAAATAAAATCTTTAAAAATAAATAAATCAAATAAAATAGTGCAACCACTCTGAACTGCAATTCAGCAGTTTCTTTAAAAATTAAACATACTACCATCACGTGACCAAATCATTCTACTTGTAGATATTTATGCAAGAGAAATGAAAACATATTTCCACAGAAAGACTTTCACACAACTATTAACAGCTTTGTTCGTGACAGCCAAAAACTAGAAACAACCCAAACATCCATCAACAGGTAAATAAATTAACAAGCTACAGTGTATCTGTAAACAGAATATTAATCAGCAATAAAAAGGAATAAACTATGCATATTTGCAAAAAAGCACAGATGAATCTCAAAATAATTACGATCTGTGAAAGAAACCAGGAAAAAAAAAGTACCTACAATATGATTCCATTTGTGTAAATTTTAGAAAATGCCAGGTGATTTATAGCAGTAGAAAGCAAACAGAGCAGGCAGGGGGAGTTGCAGGGAGAGGTGGCATGGTGGAATTACAAGGGGACACAAAGAAATTTTGAGTGGGAATGATGTAAGCACTATCTTGCTTGTGGTGATGGTTTTATAAGTCAGTGCATCTGCCAAAACCTATGGATTTGGACATTTATAATTTGTACAATTTATTGCAGGTCAATTACACCTCAATAAAGCTGTTTAAGAAAACATATGGTAGGACAAAAAAGAAGTCATGTCTTCCTCTATTGCTTGATGGATATCATTTAGAAATGCCGAGGGAAAGGCAGAAGAATTCAATGTTTGTCTCTAGGGAGTACAACTACAGTTCACAGTAAAGAAGAGACTGCTACTTTTCATTCTAAGCCTCAGACCTATTTATTTCAGAACTATCTATATATAGCGCATTGTTATTGCTAAAAATTAAAATAAGTATTTAAAAGGGAAAATGCAGGGGCACCTAGGTGGCTCAGTCGGTTAAGCGTCTGCCTTTGGCTCAGGTCATGATCCCAGAGTCCTGGGATCAAGCCCCACATCAGGCTTTCTGCTCAGTGGGGAGTCTGCTTCTCCCTCTGTCCTTCACCCCACTCATGCGCGTGCTCTCTCTTGCTCTCAAATAAAGTCTTTAAAAATAATAATAATAAATGAAATAAAAGGGGAAAATTCATGAGGAATTCTGATGTATGACAAAGGTGAAAAGTGATGGGAATGTCCACAGTAATATTCATAAATACCAGACAGCAGTGTGGAAATGAAGTTTAATTACATTATTTTACTCTCAGGGGCTCTGAGTTTTGCTTCTGTTGTTTATCTGGAATTCTGTAGATATTAAAGGAATATTATCCTTTTTTTCCTCCCAGAAATAGTATTTCCTGAAATACTAAGAACTACCGCCATCCCTTAAAGAACTTAAAATATATTGTTGGAAACATATTTTTATGCCTTTATGTCTCCAAAATATAAGAAATACTTTATCACTTTATGTTGTTAAATCACATAGTATTTTTACATACTAAGAAGGAAGAAGAAGCCTCACTGTGTGGACAAAAATGATGTCATGTTAAAACCACTAAATAAGCCTCGTTCACAATGGTCGTCAGTGGTGACTTCTAAAGTCTGGCTTGTCACGGTCATATACTTGAGAGCTATGTAATTATTGGTAACTAATTTTGCTTCTTTGAGCCTTACTCCCTCAAATACAAAATTGGAGAAGCTAGACGAGTTCCCCAAGCCTCTTGGCATTAGATATATTTAGTTCTATGACATGATGACTAATGTCATATTTTATTGAACCTAAAATGCCACTGATTTTAAGATACACTATTATTCAGTTCAAGAAAAACATTGCCAATTAAACTCTTTTCCTGTCCTGTAGGATTTTTATTTTAAACTCATTGAAAAAGGCCTTTTAAAACTTAAGTAGACATAGCTTTTTCTTTTCTCATTGCATTCTTGTTCATACATAAAAAGAGAAAGTGTAAATGAAATAAATTGGTTTAGGTTTTATATAAGGATAAACCAATTGCAAAAGTTCTTTGTGTGTGGAAATTGGCTCTTCTGAACCAGTTCTTTGCTCAGACAAGAGTGTGGTATGCAGCAGTTCTTAAAACAGTGCTCCCCTATTGTCTCCACGATTTCTTTCTAAGCTACTTGTACTCATCCTTCAAGATTTCATATTGGTGCTTTCTTGTAAAGGCTTCAAACTAACAACCCCATACTCCCTCTTCAATCAGTCCTTCAATGATATGTTGACTGATATACCGATGGGCTGCACTTTTCCAGTCATGCCACTAAATTCTCCCAGATATAGGCAATGATAGCCATGCAAAACTGCCCTGTGCACCATCAGCTAGAAGATACTCTAGCTTTGAAGATTTCAAAGGAGTTAAAATGTGGAGAAACACACATTCATCTTAGAATGAACAAAATTCAATCACGGCAATGATGAGTCCTCAAAGTACATAAATTACTAACCTGGTACTTTATAGAAGCTAAACTATTTAAATTAACAAGTGTTCCAGACATACACCCATGGATAGACTCTGTGTCTCTCCATGTGTCCGTGTGCCTCTTGCCCTCTCTCCGTTTCCAGCATACATGCATGTACAAACACACACAAGCACGCATGAGAGGGCACCTGAAATAGACCAGAAACACGCTTACCATCCCTAGACCCCTTCCTCAGTGTGAACAGTTCATTTCATTTGAACATGGATGATTGTAATTATACATTGACTCATTCAACTGTGATCATGCTCTGTGCAAAGAAAAATTGAAGATGATCATATACACCATCATCTTAATCTTACAATAATTTCTGGTGTGGAAGCCTCATAGGTAGATGAAGGTGTTAACAATTAAATACACGATTTATAGTTGTCTGATCATAATGATACCATGCATTCTCTCAAGAGAAAGATACCTCTAATGGAAACATTGTCTCTTGATTTCTGCTTCCCAGTGGTCTCCCTTTTGCCTGATCAACTGAATTTAATCATAAGTCATTGCTTGATTGGGTGCTGTTTCTTCTCAGGAGACAAAAGGCCTGTTTCCTCTAAGATTCATAAAAGCAAAGCACTGCCAGGTCATTTGCAATATTATCAGTGTGTGGGGGGCAGTTGGAAGGCTGTAAATAGTAGTAAATATACATGGGTCCTCATCACTTTTACTGAAAATGAATAGGCAGGAAAAAATACCCAACTGATCAGTAAGAAAATATGTATTTACTTTTGCTTGCTCAAGCTTGGGAATGAGTGCAGAAGCAGGCTAGCTCTGGGACCAATTTCTCTTTGCCCTTGCTGCCCTGCAAATGACATTCTTACCAGACCATTAAGAAAACTGTTATAACTTCTATTGAGACCACCTGCTAGGTCTCAGTGCTGGGACGATTACATCTATCGGAAATAATGACCCATAACTAGAATAAAACACATTAATAACATCACATTTACCCAGGATAATGCATTTCACCATTTTATATTGCAGAGACCAAGTTAATCAGTAAAAGCATTACCAAAAAATGAGAGCAACTAACAGGCACAGAGTAGATAATGAATATAAAAGCAAAATGTTCAGACTACTTTTTTTTTTTTTTTTTTACTTCTAGAAGTGAGAAGATAATGTAATGGGCAGTAATGGATGGAGCACTAGTTTGGGAATGGGTAATCTTTCCTTCTGCTTGTAGGCTCATATGCTAAAGGAAGGAAGATCTGAAGTGCCTTCCTCTGGACATAAGAGATGAGAGAAAACAGGAGGTTGTGAGGTTTAATAGAAAGAGCTCTGGATTAAGAGTTGGATGACCACAGGTCTTACTCCAGCTGTGCTATTAATGAGCTGTGTGACCTTGGGCAATTCACTTCACCTCTCTGAGCCTCAATTTCTTATCTGTAAAACGAACAGCTTAGATAAGGTGATCTCTGAAATCCCCTCCAATTCTCATATGTTGTGATTTGAAGCAGAATGTCAACCTGACATGGGAGTGCTGTGAAGTATAATAAAAATGCCTATAAAACTTTGGAGTCCCAAGATCCTTAGAAGTGCAGGTAGAAAGGATCAGATTGCGGTGGCATTTAGGAGACGACCTTGACATAATGGACTGAGGCCCCACTAAAAACTTTAGAGAAGTCTTGCATCAGGACTGGAGTAAGGAAAGTCTGTGGTTCTCCAAGTATTTATTTTCTTTGATAAATGCTTCGGTTGATTGTAGCTTATTTCAGGAATTTTAATATCTATAATAACAGGAAAAAGCTAGTCCTAAATAAGATGGATCATACAAGCGAAATAAACCCCTATTAAGATACATAACACACCTCAGAGTTCAACCTTACAATTCAGTGTTCTTAGAGGTTAAGAGAAGACAAGACTAGGAAATTATTTAAACGTCTTAAGGTTTTAAATCTCTCTCATAACGTTCTGCTTTGTTTCTATGACTGAGCACTTTCCTTCGAGAAAACACATTTCCTAACTCAATACAACAGCATTTTTACAGAGGCATAAAGTGACCGGGAACAATGGCAGGAAGATGTATATGATGGAACACAGAACTCCAAAAGTCTTGGGACCAAGGCCTAGTGTGTGTCTTGTCTCCTTCATCTTGGTTGGCAGACGCTCCATTCCTTTGACTGTTGTCAGTATTTCGGAGGAAAAAAAGAGCCAGTGACCTTTTCATTTTAATCAAGACTCAGAGTGTCAAGTTGATTTTAGGGAAAAGGCAGAAGTGGGTACAGGACGTGCTGGCATTTTGCATGCAGAACCCTAGTGACACCTGCACGCCAAGCCCTCTGGGACACAAAAACTCTAATCTTGCCACATAACGCAGTTCCATTTTAGCCTCACATTACTTGGATTGAATTTTAAATTAGTCTACTTACAGAACAAATTACTAAAAGTTTAATTTCCCCTTTTCCAACAAATCCCACTGCAAGCACCAGGCACAAGCAGCCAAGAGAGTTCTATATTTTGACCAAATGCAAGTGAAATAAAATACCCAAATCAACTAATTCTCCCTCAAAATAAATGTATAACCCACTTATACGAACAATCTTTGGTCGAGCCACATTTTAGACAAGCATAATCAGAAATGGTTCTTAAGTCAAGCATCCACCTTGTTACCCTAATAAAATACAGATGACAATGGAAAGGCTGATAGCTTCTTGTAATGAAGGCAAAAGTGATGGGAAAAAGATGTAAAAATTAATGATATCTGGCTGACATTATCTAAATAGACAATGGCTCTATCAATAAAAAGAACCCCTAACAAATGTGTTTCATGACAGAAATATATTAACCACTTTTCATCATCTGGAACCTTCATAAATCAATAAGAGATAATATTTACTCTGTCCTACTGGGGTGGCTATTTCTAATAGAATTCATTTAATTCTGGTTTCCATAGTTACAACAGAGTTGTAGAATGAGTTTTGTTTCATCATAATTGCTACATGTTAGTATATAAACAGTTGAACTGTACCTTCCACCAGCAGCACTCATTTGTGAATAAAGAAAATCCCTTATCGTAAAGTAATTGAACTTGAATTCAAAATATACCATTGAGCCCTTGCTCTCCTCAAAGAGTTGGCAAATACTTCTCAAACTTTTTTTTTAGCATAGTTATCTCTGAAAGGCACATCAATAGCACAAAAAGAATTCAGAGAAAGATTAAAAATATTTAAAGTGATACAGTGGTTTACAGAATTTAAAATAACTTATTCTTGGTTTGTACCATAAGTTATAAGGAAAAACTTGACCTTCAGGCTATTGGCCTGGCTTCTTTACCAAATACCTGTCAGTTTATATAGATATTACATTTGAAATGTATTATTTCCCAGCCAATCTATCCACTGAAAAAAACATAAGCCAGAGGAATTATCATTAAGCCTAATACATTTTTAGCACTAATTTCAATGGCCACAAAGTAAGAGAAAAGGAAAAGATGTATCTTCTTGTTACATCTTTATGGTGCATCTATCCAGAAAATATAAAATCCAAAGAGGAAGACCTGGATCCCACAACTTGGAAAACAGGCTATTTAGAAAACCTAAGGAATAATATTTGTGCCCTAAGAAAAACTCAAAATTTTCACAGACAGAAGTCCAACAATCTATATGCCATAGCAATTACAATGTCAGTTCAGTTAAAGACACAACCCTTTAAATTTTGAAAAACAAAATATCTTTGATTACCACTAAATCTTTTTTTTTAAGATTTTATTTATTTAATTGACAGAGCACAAGTAGGCAGAGAGGGGGAAGCAGGCTCCCTGAAGAGCAGAGAGCCCTATGCGGGGCTCGATCCTAGGACCTTGAGATCATTACCTGAGCCGAAGGCAGAGGCTTTAACCCTCTGAGCCACCCAGGCACCCCACCACTAAATCTTTTTAAATATGATTTTGTCTAGTAATGTTCTGCAATACTGCCTGTGAAATCTGAAAGGAGAACATGTCATGAGAATATGGGAGGACAAAAAACCTCAACCAAAACTTCCCCATAAGGAAATGTAAGACAAATAGTTGTAAGCATGTTATTGAAAGATGCACAATTTTTAAGTAACTGAGGATATCTCAAGTTATTCCAGAAAGGAAAAGTAAAAACATGCATTTTTGCTTATTCACTTATACTTTTCTTATTTAGTTAGGGGCTTCCATTCAATATACCTCATTTGAAACTCATTTTTAATTCTATATTTATAGTATTGTTTTAAGGGGGAATGATTTCCTTCTATATATTAGATTCAATCATGACTATTTTCATGATGTTTTATTAAAATATTATTTTGAACATGAAGAAGACGTGTTAATAATTCTAAAGATACAAAGATAAATAAAATGGTTCTTGACCAAAAGAAGGTAAACTAGGATTAGCCTACCACAAGAACTTAGTAGTAGAATGGGGAGAGGCATTGAGGTATACAAGGTAGTTATATAATATGGGCTGTGTCTGAAAGAGATGAAGAGCAGAGTCAGTCAACATAGCAAGGAGACCTGCACTTCACAGGACCACCGAAGGCTTCTAGAAGACAGTGGCATTTTGAGTTGAGTAACCTATAAAGGTAGTGAGGGATAGTCTGATATTCTAAAAGAAGGAAAAAATCCAGCAAAAATTAAAATGATGACCAGGACATCCAGGATGACAGTTCTTTCTAGAACCCTGACGAATTTTTAATAAATATTGCTATAAGCATATACAAATTATGTGAGGGGCCACCTGGGTGGCTCGTCAGTTGAACATTCGACTCTTGGTTTTGGCCAGGATCCTGATCTCGGGGTTCTGGGATCAAGCCTGTATGGGGCTCCAGGCTCAGCAGGGAGTCTGCTTCTCCCCTTCTGCCTCCCTCTCTGCCCCACCCCTGCAGGCATGCACATGCCCTCACTCTCACTAATAAACACATCTTTTTAAAAAATTATTAGAAATGCGGGTTATTAGAAGTACATGCTGCAGTTTTCACAGCAACAGTTGCAAAAAATTTAAGTCAGTTTTGTAAATTGAGGGCAGAAGCTATTTCCGGCAAGCAGAAAGAGCCTAGGAAGACATGCCACGCTGTTTGAGCGATGCCAGGCAGCAGTGAGGTGAGGAACGGGCTTTGCAGACAACCTGTTTGGGTGCAAAATACTTGCTCGAACACTTAACTAATGGAGCAACTGGAAAAGTTACTTAACCTCTCCATGACCGTCTCCTTATCTAAAGCAGAAATATCAGTAGCGCCTACTTCCTAGGTTGTCATGAGTATTAAAGAATTAATATGTGTAGAGCACTTAACCTAACACCTGGCAAATATAAGCACCCGATGTGTTAGCTCTTATTTTTTATGATGTGGAGCAGGGCTGAAAATACTTTTAATTCCAATATAGATTTTTTTTTCTTTTCTCTAAATAATCTCAGGCTGCTCTGGATCATCCAAGATTTTCAGTAATTGGGGGTGGGGGGAGAGGGCGGGAACTAAAGTAAACGAAACTTGCCAATTAAGGATAACTTCCAATTTAAAAGTCTCCTCCGAGTTTCCTTTTCCTCACTGCTGCAGTTCTAGAATCCAGCTGCACTTTTTAATCATAGGAAGATTTCTTTAAAATACTAATGCCGGGATCCCACCTCCAGAGATTCTAATTTAATTGGGCTTGGCCAAAAGGAGTTTTAAAAGCTTCCCAGGTGATTCCAATGTGCAGCCAAGGTTGAGAACCACTAATCCAATGGGTAAATCACGTGCCAATTTGAAATTCAAAATCCCTGTAAGACCTGGTTCGTCACCCCTCGGAGAATTTTCTCCTCCTCCCGTCTTTCCCTCTACACCGGTACAGGGGGGGACACCGTGACTCCCCACGGTGAGGAGTCTCTGGCTTGGGCTGTGCTAGTCCCCACCTATCATGGAGTCGGTCTACTTTTGTTCCTGGGAGGCCGGCACTGCTGGCCACGGAAGCGTGGGCCTGGAATGACCCCTGCCTGGCTGTCAGCCCAGTTACCGCTTCACCTCACCTGGCCTTCGTGGGCACCTTGCCCGGCGTGCCGGCGAAACACACAGCCTCACACGCGTACCTCAGGCGGCGACGCCTGAGCTCCGTAGGCTCCTCCTCCGGACACGAAGGCTGTCTATTGGTCACGTGCTCTTAACACCGCCCTAATCCACTGACTCCACCCCCAACGCCAGGCCCGCGGGAACTCCCAGGCCTCTTGCGAACTCTATGCAGGCCCCAGGCTCCGGGTCCTTAGGAGGACAAATCTCTCAACATCCCTATCCCTCTGCTGTTTTTATCCCACTCGTCCTGGACCTCCTTTCCTCAGGTCACATCTTCAACCCTTCCTATGCTGTAGGAATCCTACGCTCTAGTGCTCCGAGTCTCCTTGGTTGGGCTCTGGACATGGAAAGGGAAGATTTTTGTTAATTCTGAAAAATCTTCCTCTTTGAGGAAAGCCCTAGCATATTGTCTCACAGTGGACCCAAAAAGCTTGATTTTGAGTCAAAATTTGGCCAGGCAAGCTGTTTCTCTTTGTGTTTCTGCCCTAACTGCCCTGCTTATATCCTTTCTAAGGCAATGGATATACCCGGGGAAATCAGAGGACAGCCCCATCCAAGGGAATATAAAAAAGAAAAACACATTAACTTATTTCAAACTATATTATTTCCATAGTATCTATAACTGAAAACAATCCAAACTGGAATCTTCCATTCACACTTAACTATAGCTTTTGGCCCAGTGGACAATATACCTCACACTCCTCATACAAACAATTATTTCCCTCTGTCCCTCACATTCCACCCGTGTGTGTGTGATTCTTGTTTTGCTCCCTAGATGCTTTACATTTAAAAGTCACAACATGCCAATATGCACTAAGAATGTAAGACTAGGACTCATGCTGTGACTATCTAACCGCCAGCACAGCTAAGAATACAGAGTACACAGTAAGAACCGAAAACTGTTTTCTTGACTACTCACAATCTATCTTGATATCCTGAGTTTGGAGATTTTGCTTTCCTTTCCCTTTGGCCTCCTTCAGCCCTTCATGGGAAATAAATGCACTAAAGTTCTGGCTTCTCTCCCATTAAGATTGAATCGATCTCCAGAGATTCAAATTTCACACAGTGTGCTTCCGCCATCCAAGCCCTGGTGGAATTAACTTCACCCCACACCTCTGAGAGAATCCCCACTCCCGCTGCACACCCTATCCCATCAACTCTGCTCTAGAATGCGCTAGGTATGACTGATTTGTCACCTTGCTCCCCTGCTAAAAATACTTAGGCAAAGGAAGATTTCCATTTAAGAAAAGCTAGAAAATTGAGAAGAGGATAAAGAAACGCAAGCATCCAATAATTATCTCCAATAATTATCAATGTTACCAGTCTGGTATATTTCCCTCCAGTACAGTATAAATTATAAACAAATACATATTTGCTTTATTCTCTCTCTCTTTTGAGAGAGAGAGAGAGAGTATTGGGGAGGGGACTGAGCAGAGGGGGAAGCTTAAGCCGGCTCTACATCCAGCATGGAGCCCAGGCAGGGTTCAATCTCAGGACCTGAGATCATGACCTGAGCCAAAGTCAAGAGTTGGATGCTTAACCGACTAAGCCACCCAGGCGCCTCATTTTAGAATGTATTATGAAGATTTACTCTCATGTTATTTGTCTTTCAAAATGTTTTTCTCCACTATTTTTACTCATAAATAAAACTATGATTAAAATAACAGTACTATAAACAAAAAAGTTTTTTAAATATTTAATATTGTTTAATATACATTTAATTTAATATTGTTTAATAATATAATTTAATATTGTTTAATAATATACACTAGAGTGTATAATTGCCATGTACTAGGTAAGTCTTTAAAGTGCGCTGTGCCATAGAATCTTCCCAGAAACTTGCCATCATTTCCATTTTACAGGTGAAAAACTGTTAGAATGATTAAATAATTTGTCCAATGACGTCACAAATATAAAAAACTGGACTGTACACTAAAATTTAGTTATCTGACACTCTACTTCATACATGATTCTATTTCCATGGAGGAAAACAGACATTCTCAGAAGTGGAATCCAAAATTTGAACCATTTTAACTCTTTCATGCTTTCCCCCCATATCTAAGTGGCTTTCCAAAAAGGCTTTTTAAAATATTTACCAACCTGGAGTGCCTGGGTGGCTCAGTTGGTTAAGCGTCTGACTTTGGCTCAGGTCAAGATCCGGGACTCCTAGAATTGAGTCCTGGGATCTAGCCCTGCATCAGGCTGCCTGCTTGGTTGGGAGTCTGCTTCTCCCTCTGCCTCTGCTGCTCCCCATCCTGATGTTCTCTTTCATTCACTCTCTCTCAAATAAATAAATAAACTAACTTAAAAAAATTGCCAACCTATAAATAGCACATGAAAATACCTGTTTAACTGCACCTTTCTCAAATTGTTACCAATCCAAAAGGGAGAAATTATAACGCACTGGGTTTGATCATGTTCTCACATATACTGCCCATTTGCATTTCTTTTCTGAATTGTCCTTTATTGACTCTTGTCCATTTTTTCTGAGATATTTTCATTGTGGATTTTTAAAAAGTATTGAACATATTAGAGCTTATGTTTTGTCTCTTTACATAATCCAAATATTTTTCCCAAGTTGCCAAATTTGCTTTACATTTGGAATTACAGAAGATTCTAGATTTTGTTTTTTAATGTTTGGTTTTCTGGTGTCCATCTTTTCTTTCATGTTTCTTCAGTGACTATGCTTACAAAAATCCTTTCCAGTCACAAGTGGATAAACATCTGACAGCTTCATACCCCACTGTTCTGTGTGCCTCATTGAGGGAAGGCCATTGTTGTGTGCAGTACATTCACTCTTCACTGGAATGGTCTGTGTGGAATCCTAGCCCTGCCCCTATCCACTGAGTGACCCTTTCTAAGATGTCCCCATTTCTTTTTTTTTTTTTTTAGATTTTATTTATTTGACAGAGGTCACAAGTAAGCAAAGAGGCAGGCAGAGAAAGAGAGAGAGGAAGGAAAGCAGGCTCCCCGCTGAGCAGAGAGCCCGATGCGGGGCTCAATTCCAGGACCCTCAGATCATGACCTGAGCCGAAAGCAGAGGCTTAACCCACTGAGCCACCCAGGTGCCCCAAGATGTCCCCATTTCTTAAGTGGTTATGACACCTATCTTGAAAAGCTGTCATGAATATTATATAATATACTGAAAACACAGCATGGCACTCAATTAATAGGTTAATTTACATGAAAGTAATTTTTGGTTTACATATTACTTAGATAATTTGCTTCTTGCCCCAAATATCTGATTAGTTGTCCCAGCATTAGATATTGAAAAAAATCTTTCCTTCTGTGGCATCTGTTGCTATGTAGCTGCTAACTCTCTATGCTTGAGTTGGACGTGGAAATAAGAGACCCTGTTATAAAGTGATTTATGGGGGCACCTGGGTGGCTCAGTCATTAAGCGTCTACCTTCGCCTCAGGTCATGATGCCAGCCAGGGTCCTGGGATTGAGCCCCACATAGGGCTCCCTGCTTGGCGGGAAGCCTGCTTCTCCCCATCCCACTCCCCCTTCTTGCGTTCCCCTCCCTTGCTGTCTCTATCAAATAAATAAATAAAATCTTTTTAAAAAACAATAAAGTGATTTATGTGCCTGCATTCTCACTCACTCTAGGCTCCATTACGCAATACCCTTCAGAAATGAGAGCTGGAGCTTTTCTGCCTCATACTTCACATAGAACCACCTGGCAACCCTGTCTAAGGGAAGGGTTGGTAGAGTCAAGGGCCAGCCACAGACCCTGTCTATTGGCACCCCCACACTGGAATATACCTCTCTTCACCCTGACACACACACACCGATGGCAGAACCAACCCAAACAAGCGGGGTTACAGGGGACTCACATGCAAGGCGGCAGAGCGAGCTGTCCCCACCCATTCTGCCCACAACACTGGCAGAAAAAACGCATACAACTTTTCCTCCTTGGTATTCTGATGAAGCGCCAGAGGAACAAAGGTTAGACAGCAGATCTAAGGAAGATTATTATTCTCTTCAACAGGCACTGCTTCTCCCACACTGTTTATTCTCTTCTTATCCTAAGGATATCTTGAATAATTTGCCCCAAATAGTGGGGAGGCTCCCTGACATGATCCTTTCAAGTTGTCAAATTCTCTCTCCATGAAACCTAACTTGTAGATTTTTAAAACTTTTTCCCTCCAGCTATTTAATTTAGCTCTTGCCCATTAAGAAGAAAAAGAAAATCTTTAATAAATAACATAAACAACTATACATAGATTTTTCACATTTGCTTTCAAGTTTAAGAGAAAATAACTTTACAGTGATATAAGCACCTGTCTTCAGACGAAGACTTGAGTCGCTGTAAACCTTCACAATTATAGCAACCATGGACTGTGGTTGAATTAGGTTAGGTAACATCTAACACTCTCCGCTTCCATTTCTATTCACCAATGATTACCATAAATTTTTTATTCTCTCTCTGAATTCCGCTGCCAGTTCCTCTGCCCTGGCCTCTGACTTAGCCTGCCACTGTGAAGTTTGCCTTGGTTCATTAATTCCTATGTAGGTTTCTGACTTGCCTCCAATTCACAGAGAGGATTTGTGGTTCTGTAAGGCTCCTGTGAGTACCTACTCAGAGAGGGTTGTTAGCTGTGCAGAGTCACCCCCTGCTCTGAGCTGCCTAATTCCACAAGCAGGGCTGACTTTGGTTTCCTTTCGGGTCTCAAGGCCACGCATTGCACAAGACCCAAGACCTTAAAGCTGCGTAAGAAACTGAACCCCTCGGAAACGAAGGGAAGCCTTTAAGCCTTTTTGCCTCATTTTCCAGCTCTTCTCTTTGGGGTAGAGAGAGCTATAACAAACAAAGACCCTTCATCCCTCTGCTAGTAGGGTTTCTCAACTAATATTAAAGCTATCGCAAATACACCAGCTCCACGAGCAATCCTATTTCTGAACCAGTCGTTTGTGGCCACACTTTCGCGTTAGTTGGACAGGCCTCTCCTCATGGCCAGTACAGCTCCGTTCTTCGTTCACTTTCAGATCCCACCCGCCAAAAGTCAAGGATGGCTCTAAAAAGTCACACAGGTTTCTCTTATTTTACTTGCCTCTCACATGATCTACTCTTTTGACAAGAAAACTAGCTGAACATTTGAAGCATATATGAAAGGAAAAAACCCTGTAAGGGCACCTGGGTGGCTCAGTCAGATAAGAGTTGCCTTCAGCTCAGGTCATGACCCCAGGGTCCTGGGATCAAGGCCCACATCAGGCTCCCTGATCCGCAGGGAGCCTGCTTCTCCCTCTCCCTCTGCCTGCTGGTGCTTTCTGTCAAATAAATAAAGAAAATCTAAAAAAACAAAAAAAACAAAAAACCTGTAACCAGACAATAGAAATATTCCATCGTCTCCTCCTCCTTGTCATCATCTCTAACAATCATATAGTGCCTACTATGTACCAAGCGCTAATCATATAGTGCCTACTATGTGCCAAGCGCTAATGATTTACACCTACTAATTTATTTAATCCTTGCAACAACCTAATAAGGAGGGTAATAGTATTATCCTCATTTTACAGACAAGGAATCTGAGGTAGAGAGAGAACAGACATTTGTGCAAGGTCAAAGAGACAGTAACTTGCCAAGGCAGCTTCAAACTTGGCTCTAGCTGCCCTACCCTCAACCTTTCCACCAGGCTGCCTTCCCACCATGACAATTCCCCAGTGGCTTCTGGAAAACACTGTCATCTCATATAACCAATGTCTTCTGGGTTTGCAATTCACTCCTGAGTGTACTATTACAGATTCACCCCTGAAGAGACAGTCACTTAAAAATTTCAACACAGCAGAGATGGCTTAAAAGCAGGCAAGTATAAAAATTGAGCTCGAAAATTCCACAACAAAATAGCTGTTTTGCCACATGTATATCCAATATCTAAACTATAGAAAAACTTTTTAAGTAATAACATGGGGAGCATTGCCCCCCATTTTTGAATGAAGAAGCCAAAAGTCAGAGAAGTCAAATATCTTAACTATCACCATCCAGGTACAACCTGAGCTATTTGCCTATAGCATGCATGTTCTTTCCACTTTAATTACACTCTTCATTAAAGATATTCTAATGAATTGTATGATACCCATAACATACTCTAATAAGTTACTCTGAAACTTAATTCTAGGAGACTAAAGTTTAATTCTAAGAGAAATACTTTTCAACTATCAACATCCAGCATTAACCACCAGTGGCAAAAATCAGATCCACCATTTCCATGCGCTCTTTATTGAATTCAGATGACTCTCTTGACATTCAAATGAAAGAACTGACCGAAGGTGGATGTATGGACTGGAAAGACCCTACAGACATTACACAGAGATGCCTTGTTGTGTGTAATTCACAGCCAAACTCATAAGGTTTTTTTAGATGCCACAAAGAGTTGAAATTATTTCCTTTGATTCCTACACTCAGCCCATTGAATGACAGAACACTCAGACTGACTTGTCTTCTAGGTGACAGCTAATCAGTTTATCCAAAACTCATTTGCAAAGAGTAAGGTTTCACCATTGCCACTCTGTTGAGACACTGTGGTGTGAAGTACTGAAAAGTTTTAAAAAAACAGTCAACTAGATTCAAATCCAAGTTGTGTCATTTACTAACAGTGCAAACATGGAAAAAAAATATCTAACTCTCTGCAAGTTTCAGTTAATTCATGTAGAAAATGGTAAGATATTATTGTTTATTCATTTATACTTGGGAACACCAATTATCACCACCCTATCTTCCACTTGAGTTTAGAACCAATGAAAAATTGACATAAGGTCCAGTCCCTACTGTAGTGTCTAATATATGGATAAAACTGATTGAGGATCATGACTTCAGTTGGGCTCCCTAAATTGCTCCAAGAATGGACGTAATTATTCCTCCACTCAGAGTAGAGTAGGATAAACCTTAACAACTGGGATTTAGTCCAGAGCTGCTTAAATGGAAGATCACACCTGTGTCTTAAACACCTGTGAGCTGTATAAGAGGGACCCAGAAGCCACAGAGCCTGGCAAGATCAGTTCTTTCTACAGAATTTATCAATAAGATAAATCATTCTTTTTTTTTTTTTTTTAAGAAGATAAATCATTCTTATCAGTGAGGAGACAGTGAAGATGCCAGGAGTGACTTTTCAGGACATGCAGGAAAGATAGTGGAGTAGGAGGACCATGAGCTCACCTCCTCCCAAGGATACAACTAGATAACACACACATCAGTGTAAATAATTCAGAAAATAACCTGAAGACTGGCAGAACAGACTTCACAGCAATATGCTGAGAGGAGGCCATACTGAAGAGGATATGAAGGACAAAGACACAATCAGGAGCTAATCAGACCCATGGGACAGTCCACAGGACAGAGGGACACCATGAATGTCAAAAGGGGAGAGAAGGGCAGGGATCATTAGGAGACTTCTGCAGGAACAAAGGAGCTGGCAGGCACAAGTCCCCTCCCCCACACCCCAGCCTAGATCCACAGACACCTGCAAGAACCAGTGGATAGCTCCAAACTTGCTACTTAACTCCTCACGGCACAACCTACCCTCATGTTCTCCTACAGACATGTCTTTCCAGCCAGGTCTTGACTCCAGGTCTCCTCGCACAGCAGACCCGTGCAAACCTAGCTAACACCATACATCCCACCCTATGTGCTTCTGCAGATCCACCCCATTCAATCTCATCAGCCCCAGCCCCTGTGGCTGCAGGTCCCCTCCCACAACCGACAAACACAAACCTTGCCAACACTTCATGTCCTGCCCTAACAGTCTCCTATGGACCTGCCCTCTCCAATATGCTCTTGGCCAGAACCCATCCAAAGTGGCACTTCAAGACTGACAGTGTGCAAGCAGCCCTGATAAAGGCCAACACACACCAAAGTAACTCCTGCCCCATGGAAAGGGGAAGATAATGCCACACACACCAGTCTGCGGCCCAAGAAGTATGCTGGGGACAGACATCTGGTCTGACTGCAGGCCCCATTCACAACCAAAGCTCCTCACAGGACAACACAGATAATGTGCCCTGCAGGGTGCTACCACATCTCTGGAAAATGCCATGTCTGATTCAACTCAATCCTAAGGCCCAGATGGCCCACTAACAACATAGGGATGAACCTTGCCCATGACAGACAAAGAGAGCCATTGCAGATGACCAGACTGAAGGCAAATGAGGTTCAGCCACTACAGTAGGGCACACAAGAGACACACAGGAGGCACCCCTGAAATCTAAGATTCTGCTGAATAGGGGACACTGGACTACAGGGCACTACATCTTCAGAAGGCCACTACTTTCAAGAGCAGGAGACATAGCTGACTTTCTTAACACACAGAAACAGACCCACAGAGTTAAAAATGAGGAGACAGAAAACAACATCCCATATGAAAGCACAAGACAAAGTCACAACAAGAGACTTAAATGAAACAGACATTAGTAAAATGCCCAATGGAGAAGATAAAGTAATGGTCACAAAGATACTCACTAGACTTGAAGAAAGAGCAAAGGACCTCAGTGAGACCCTTAACAATGAGATAAAAAAAACATTCAAAAGAACTAACTGGAGATGAAGAACTCAACAGCCAAAATAAAAAATAAACTAGATGGAATTAGTAACAGACTAGAGAAAGCAGAAGAAAAGATCAGCAGCCTAGAAGGCAGAGTATGGAAAGTGATCAAGCTGAATAGAGGAAAGAAAAATAATAATAATAATAATGAAAATGGACTTGGGGAACTCAGCAGCACCATCAAGCAAACATTCACTTTATAGGGATCCCAAAAGGAGAAGGGAGAGAAAAGGGGGCAGAAAATTTATTTAAAGAAATAAATTTATTTAAAGAAAGAAGCTAAAAACTTCCTAAATCTGGGGGAAAAAAGAAAAATCCAGATCCAGAAGGCACAAAGACCGCCCAGCAAAATCAACCCTATGAGGTCCATACCAAGAAACACAGCAATTAAAATGGCAAAAAGTAATGATAAAGACAGAATTTTTTAAGCAGCAAGAGAAAAGAAAATTTACATACAAGGGAAACTCCATAATGCTATCAGTGGATTTTTCAGGAGAAACTTTATAGGCTTGAAGAGAGTACATATGATATATTCAAAGTGATGAAGGGAAAACACCTGCAGCCAATACTCTATACATCAAGTCTATCATTCAGAATAGAAGGAGAGATAAAGGGTTTTCCAGACAAACAGAAATTAAAGGACTTCATCACCATTTAATCAGCCCTACAAGAAATGTTAAAGGGGACTCTTTGAATTGATATGAAAGGCCATAAGCCAAAGGAAGAAAAGTAGAAAGCACAAATGCAGTAAAAATAAGTATATGTGTAAAAATTAGTCAAGGGAGTCACAAAATAAAAGGATGTAATCCTTTATACTATATATCTAAAATGTGGGAAAGAGAGGAGTAAAGAATGTAAGGTTTAAACTTAAGCAACCATCAACTTAATATAGACTGTTATATGCAGAAGATGTTATATACAAACCTAATGGTAACCACAAATCAAAAACCAGTAATAGAAATACAAAAAATCAAGAGAAAGGAATCCAAGTATATCACTAAAGAGAGCCAATGAAACATGCAAGAAGAGAACAAGAGAAGAAAGGCACAGAAGAACTACATAAACAATCATAAAACAAGTAACAAACATTCTCAACAGAAAACCAAATCATCCTAGTTTGAGTCTTAAATGAACAAGATGCTGAAACAATAAATTAATTATTAATATGGCAGATTACTATCATGTATTATTATCCAAAATAAAACCAAACAAAATAAGCTTGCAATGAATGGAAAAAATATAAAGTCCCAGTAAAGAAACAAAAAACATAAAGAAGAATCAAATGAGAAGTTGAGAACTAAAAAACACAATGTATGAAATTTTTTAAAAATCACAAGATGGACTTAACAGTCAAATAAATATGACAGAAGAAAGAGTAAATGAACGAGAGAGAATAAATGGACATCAATAGGAATTACCCTTAGGGACTTCGTAGATAACATCAAATTGTCAAAGTTATGTTTACCTGGAATCCCAGAAAAGACAAAAATATTTGAAAAAATAAAGCTGAAAATTTCCCAAATTTGAAAAAGATAAAACACACCTCATACAAAATATATAAAGACCACCAAGCAAGGGCACCTGGGTGGCTCAGTCTGTTAAGCATATGCCTTTGGCTCCAATCATGATCTCAGGGTCCTGGGATCAAGCCCCACATCACGTTCCCTGCTCAACTTCTCCCTTTCCCTCTGCCCCTCCACCTGCTTGTGCATTCTCACGTGCTCTCTCTCTCTCTCTCTCTCTAATAAATAAATAAAATCTTTAAAAAAAGAAAAAAGATCACCAAGCAGAACAAAAATGGAGAAGCCCATGTCAGAGCCTATGTCAAATGTTGAAAACTAAAGATAAAGGGCAAATCATCAGCAAGAAAAAATGATATCACATAAAGGGAAACAACAATTAGTTAACAGCTGACTTCTCATGAAAACCATGGAGGCCAAAAGAAATTGGAACAACATCTTAAAAGAGCTGAAGCAATCTGTCAACCAAAAATTCTCCAATCAGTGAAAATATTCTTCAAAAATGAGAGAAAAATAAAGACATATTTACAAAATAAAACTAAAAGAATTTGTTGTCAACATAAATGTACGTAAAATAACTGCTGAAGTAAGTTCTTTAATGTGTTAATTTCATAACAAATTACCAACTTTTAGTGGATTAAACAATTAAAGCTTATTATTTTACAATTCTATAGATCAGAAATCCATGACAGATTTAATGGAGGTAAAATCAGGGTGTCAGGATGTATTCCTTTCTGGAGGCTTTAGGGGAGTTTATGCCTCCTTGTCCATTTAGGGTGTTGGCAGAATTTAGTTCCTTACATTTTCAGGATTGAGGCCCCATTTTCTTGTTGGCTATCAGCTATGTGTTGTTCTTAGCTTTTAGAGGTCACCCTCATCCTTTGTCTCATGAACCTCTTTCTCCATCTCCCAAGAAATGGCAGGTCAAGCCACTTTTTATATCTTTTCTCCTCCATCTTCCATCTCATTTCTATGACCCAGAATAAAAACATTCTCTTTTTTTAAGGACTCATGTGATTATCTCTAGCCAACTCATATAATCAAAGATAAGGTCCTCTTCTCAAACACATCTGTAAAGTATCTTTTGTCATATTAGTTGACATATGCACAGGGAATGGGCATTTTTAAGGGCTATAATTCTGCTTCCTACATAAGAGTATCCTAAAACATGAGGGAAAGAACATGTATCTATAAAGTAGAAAAATATTAAATATTTCATAGAAAGTAATAGTATCATTTGCAGTGATATATGAAGTTAATGATATACATAGTAATACCCAGGACAACCATCTCAAAAATTGCAGAGAAATATAAAAGTACAAGATATCAAAATTTATGAGATGCAGTTAAGTATTGTTTAGAGGGACATTTATACCTGTATCCCTAAGTTAGAAATAAAAAACTAAAAATTATCTGAGTTTTCATCTTAAAAAAACAGACAAAGAGAAAAATGAATCTAAATTAAGTAGAAGGGAGAAAATAATAAAGTAATAACACAATAAAGAGGAAAATAGGAAAATAATATACAAAAATTTATGAAACCAAATACTAGTTACCTCAAACATATGTAAAAGGAATAAGCATCTATATGCACTAATCATTAAAAAAGAAGGAAAAAACACAACAAAATATCAACATTGAAAGATGGTATATCACTACAGATCCTGCATACATTGGAAGGATAATGATGGGGGTGCCTGGGTGGCTCAGAGTTGGTTTAGCCTCTGCCTTTAGCTCAGGTCATGATCTCAGGGTCCTGGGATGGAGCCCCGCATCGGGCTCTCTGCTCAGCAGGGAGCCTGCTTCCCCGACCCCCCACCTGCCTCTCTGCCTATTTGTAATCTTTCTCTCAAATAAATAAATAAAATCTTAAAAAAATAAAATTTTAAAAAGAAAGAATAATAAAGGAATTTTATGAACTTAATATGCTAATATATTTAATAACCTAAATGAATTGAATAAGCTTCTTATAGTACAGAAAATACAAAATTTGACCCAAGAAGAAAATAGAAAACTTGAACCTATATCAATTAAAGAACTGAACTTGTAATTTAAATACCTTCCCACAAAGAAAACTTCAAGCCCAAATAGCTCCACTGATGAATTATATCACACATTAAGAAAAACTAATAGCAATTCTATCCAGAAATAATACAGAAAGGAATACTTCAAAATCTTTTTATATGTTCAAAATCACTCAGATACCAAAACCAAACAAAAACATCACAAGAATAGAGAACCATAAATCAACTTCCATTATGAGCATGAGTGCAAAAATTCTAACAAAATTTAACAAATATAATCCAATGATACTAAAAAGTATGTAACACAGCATGGTCAAGTGGGATTTATCCTAAGAATGGTAGGTGCAATGATAATCAATGTAGCTCACCACATAAATAACAGAAAAACTACATGATCTTTTCAA
>PISX010026328.1:0-24680 GCA_004024625.1 Mellivora capensis | reverse complement strand
TTTCTCTTTTCTTTTTGATAAGTCTGGCCAGGGTTTTATCAATCTTATTAATTCTTTTAAAGAACCAGCTCCTAGTTTCATTGATTTGTTCTATTGTTTTTTTGGTTTCTATTTCATTGATTTCTGCTCTGATCTTTATGATTTCTCTTCTCCTGCTGAGTTTAGGCTTTCTTTCTTGTTCTTTCTCCATCTCCTTTAGGTGTAGGGTTAGGTTGTGTGTTTGAGACCTTTCTTGTTTCTTGAGAAAGGCTTGTACCACTATATATTTTCCTCTCAGGACTGCCTTGCCATGTCCCACAGATTTTGAACTGTTGTGTTTTCATTATCATTTGTTTCCATGAATTTTTTTCAATTCTTCTTTAATTTCCTGGTTGACCCATTCATTCTTTAGAAGGATGCTGTTTAGTCTCCATGTATTTGGGTTCCTTCCAAATTTCCTCTTGTGATTGAGTTCTAGCTTCAGAGCATTGTGGTCTGAATATATGCAGGGAATTATCCCAATCTTTTGATACTGGTTGAGACCTGATTTATGACCCAGGATGTGATCTATTCTGGAGACTATCCCATGTGCACTAGAGAAGAATGTGTATTCTGTTGCTTTGGGATGAAATGTTCTGAATATATCTGTGATGTCCATCTGGTCCAGTGTGTCATTTAAGGCCTTTATTTCCTTGTTGATCTTTTGCCTGGATGATCTGTCCATTTCAGTGAGGGGAGTGTTAATGTCCCCTACTATTATTGTATTATTGTTGGTGTGTTTCTTTGATTTTGTTATTAATTGGTCTATATAGTTGGCTGCTCCCACGTTAGGGGCAGAGATATTTAAAATTGTTAGATCTTCTTGTTGGACAGACCCTTTGAGTATGATATGGTGTCCTTCCTCATCTCCTATTATAGTCTTTGGCTTAAAATCTAATTGATCTGATATAAGGATTGCCACCCCAGCTTTCTTCTGACGTCCATTAGCATTGTAAATTGTTTTCCACCCCCTCACTTTAAATCTGGAGGTGTCTTTGGGTCTAAAATGAGTTTCTTGTAGGCAACATATTGATGGGTTTTGGTTTTTTATCCATTCTAATACCCTGTGTCTTTTGATTGGGGCATTTAGCCCATTAACATTCAGGGTAACTATTGAGAGATATGAATTTAGTGCCATTGTATTGCCTGTAAGGTGACTGTTACTGTATATTGTCTCTGTTCCTTTCTGATCTACTTTTAGCCTCTCTCTTTGCTTAGAGGACTCCTTTCAGTATTTCCTGTAGAGCTGGTTTGGTGTTTGCAAATTCTTTCAGTTTTTGTTTGTTCTGGAAGCTTTTTATCTCTCCTTCTATTTTCAATGATAGCCTAGCTGGATATAGTATTCTTGGCTGCATGTTTTTCTCATTCAGTGCTCTGAATATATCATGCCAGTTCCTTCTGGCCTGCCAGGTCTCTGTGGATAAGTCTGCTGCCAATCTAATATTTTTATCATTGTATGTTACAGACTTCTTTTCCGGGCTGCTTTCAGGATTTTCTCTTTGTTGCTAAGACTTGTAAATTTTACTACTAGGTGACGGGGTGTGGACCTATTCTTGTTGATTTTGAGGGGGGGTTCTCTGCACCTCCTGGATTTTGATGATTGTTCCCTTTGCCATATTAGGGAAATTCTCTAAAATAATTCTCTCCAATACACCTTCTACTCCCCTCTCTCTTTCTTCTTCTTCTGGAATCCCAATTATTCTAATGTTGTTTCGTCTTATGGTGTCACTTATCTCTCAAATTCTCCCCTCATGGCCCAGTAGCTGTTTGTCCCTCTTTTGCTCAGCTTCTTTATTCTCTGTCATTTGGTCTTCTATATCACTAATTCTTTCTTCTGCCTCATTTATCCTAGCAGTAACAGCCTCCATTTTTTATTGCACCTCATTAATAGCTTTTAAAATTTCAACTTGGTTAGATTTTAGTTCTTTTATTTCTCCAGAAAGGGCTTTTATATCTCCAGAGAGGGTTTCTCTAATATCTTCCATGCCTTTTTCGAGCCCAGCTAGAACCTTGAGAATCATCATTCTGAACTCTAGATCTGACATATTACCAATGTCTGTATTGATTAGGTCCCTAGCCTTTGGTACTGCCTCTTGTTCTTTTTTTTTGTGGTGAGTTTTTCCGCCTTGCCATTTTTTCCAGATAAGAGTATATGAAGGAGCAAATAAAATACTAAAAGGGTGGCAAAGACCCAGGAAAATGCGCTTTAACCAAATCAGAAGAGACCCCAAATTGTGGGGGGGAGAAAGGGGATAAAAAGAAGTTCAGAAAAAAAATTAAAAAAATAAAACAAATAAATAAAAAATATAAAAAAGAAAAAAATATATATATATATTAGACTGGTGACTAGAACAGGGTCACCCACTTAATTGTGGGGTGTTTTGGTCTCTTAGAAGAAAGTACATCCCAAAATTTTAAAGAATGAAAAACGTATATAAGGGTAAACACAATGAAGGGATGGAATATGCCTATAAAGATGAAAAACAAAAAATAAATTTTAATTTCTAAAAAAAGGAGTTGATAAAGTAAGTTGGTTGGGAGAATAAAGAAAAAGAAAGTGGAGAGAATTTGCTCAGGCTGGAGACTAGAACAAGCCCGGAGCTAGATTTAGGGTATATTTTGATCCACTAGAGAAAGTTGTAACCCAAATTTTTTAGAAGAAAAAACCCTTATGTGGATACAAAAAATAAAGTTAAATACTATGAAGGATAAAATATGACTATAATAATGAAGGTTCAAAAATTATTATTTTTTTGGAAAGGTATTGTTAAGATAAACTAGTTAAAAATGTTAAAAAAGAAAAGGGTAAAAGTTTAAAAAAATTAGCAGAAAAAGAAAAAAAGAAAAAATAAATAAAATTAAAGAAAAAATTAAATTAACTGCAAGACTAAAGAATCATGGGGAGAAAGCCATGAATTCTGCACTTTGCTTTCTCCTCCTCTGGAATTCCACTGCTCTCCTTGTTAAGTGAACTTGGTCTTGGCTGGATTTCTTTTGATCTTCTGGGGGAGGGGCCTGTTGTAGTGATTCTCAAGTGTCTTTGCCCGAGGCAGAGCTGCACCGCCCTTACCAGGGGCCGGGCTAAGTAATCCGCTCGGTTTCGCTTTCGGGAGCTTTTGTTCCCTGAGCGCTTTCCATAGAGTTCCAGAGGACGGGAATGAAAATGGCGGCCTCCCAGTCTCCGGCCCGGCGGAGCCGAGATTTCAGGGCCCCACTCCTCGGTGCGCCCTCAGAGAAAAGCCCCGGCCACTCCCGTCTCCCTGGCCTCTGGCCACGCTCCGAGCTCACCCAGCCTGCGACCGGTTCAAGGTAACCCCGAGCTGAGAGCTCACTCCTCGGCTCTGTCTCTGTAGCCGGCTTCCCGCTCCGATACCTGCTAGCTCTGCGACACTCAGACACCCCCGATCCTTCTGTGACCCTGCGGGACCTGGGGCCACGCTGACCCCGCGTGGGCTTCACCCTGGTTTAGCCTCTGGAGCGATGTCCCTCCGTGGAGCAGACTTTTAAAAGTCCCGATTTAGTGCTCCGTGGCTCCGCCGCTTGCCGGGAGCCGGCCCCTCCCCCGCGGTCTATCCTCCCGTCGCTTTCGATTCACTTCTCCGCCGGTCCTACCTTCCAGAAAGTGGCTGATTTTCTGTTTCCAGAATTGCTGTTCTTCTTCTCTTTGATCTCCCGTTGGATTTGTAGGTGTTCGCAATGGTTTGACAAGCTATCTAGCTGATCTCCTGCTACCTGATGTCGTCTCAGCTGCTACTTCTCCGCCATCTTGCTCCTCCCCTGATTTCAGTTAATTCTTAAAACAACCCAATGAGTTAGGTACTTTTATTTATCTTCATTTTCTAAATGAGGACTCTAAGACTATGAAAGATTAAAAATATGCCCAGACTATTCAGTTGCAGAGTGATGATTTGACCTCTGCTGCCTAAGAAATCCCTGTTCTTTTCTATACCATCCATCCCTGCCTCACACAGAAGGGATATCCTCATGAGTAACACTACCATTTGTCCCAGGCTTGTGTGAGCTATGCCTGGTTTTTTTACTATCTGTGTAAACATGTTCAATTCACTGTTGTCAACACAATGGACTTCCTGCCCTGCCACTCAGCATAGACAATGCTTGGCAGCTCCCAGATGGCCACTCAGGAGCCAGGATAGTCAATAGGCCAGTGAGCGCTGACAGTTGAGGCCCAGCTGGCAGGAGGCTGAGGGTGAGGCCAATATTCGTGGGTCTGGTAGGCTCCTTCACAGTTCTACAGAGTGAGTGGTCCTGGGCACTAAGAGAGGCCCACGAGAACGAGGATAGGCAGGAAAGAGATGAGCAGTTATGTGAAATTGAGCCTGGAGAGGAACAAGGACAAGACAGGGGTAGAAATGGAAGATCTGAAACCCATACAGACCAAGAAGGCTTCAATTCAAAGTCAAAGGGACCCCAGGGCTAGTCAGAAGGTGGGCTGGGGAATGGTCACAGGACCCCCTAAGGGAAGATGCTGCCCAAGGTCAGAAGTAACTGGTCTCTGAAGCTGATTCCCCTAGGCCTAACTTTAGTGGGAACAATGGAGAAAAGAGAAGAGGCTTCTTGCCAAACCACCAGAAAAATAACTACCCTCATGCAAATGAAGCAAATGGTGGAACATCTCTTGCAAGGCAGTTCACCCAGCTATAGACATAGAGCCATTCTGGCTTTCGTTTGGGTTCCCTGCCCCTATTATCTCTAATTCAAGTCCAAGGATCATGAAAGGCCTTTAACAGCTCTGAACACAACATACCTTCCTCTTTTCTGATTCCAGGCCCTGACTTCCTACCAGATAATGTACCAGCAGGCCTAGCAGATGTGCCCCAGCCACTTCCTGCGTGTTTCCTAGCAACTCTCAGCCAGCCACCATTGCTTCCCCAAGTGTCTGGGGCCTCAGATATGAGCTTCTGAGCTCAGCAGATGGGACCAAGCCTGGCCTTCAGGAAGTTGGTGGCAGGGAACTTGCTTCCCTTCTGCTCAACCATCTTTACACCATTCCAGGATTTTCTCAAGTGTGCTCACTTACCTTTGGTGGGACATGGATAAACATTTTAAATGTTATTAGTTATATATTCTAATCTAATACACATTTTTTAAAAAATGAAATTTCAGAATCCCATTTTAGGTTGAGCTTATAGAAGAGAGAGAAAATATGTCCTATTCAATCCATTCTAATTGATTAGTAGCTGCCTGGAGGAGCACTGTGTTGAGAAGAATTCTGAAGAAGCACCTGGAATCAGCAAGAAAGATCCATGATGAATCATTGGATGAAAGTATGGACATGGGGAGTGGAACACAGATGCCACACATTTGCTACTTCTGGCCTGTGGCTTCCCTAGTGTTCATGGCCACCCTCTGTACACAAGCCCTGACCCCCACACTTGTCAACACCATGAAGCTAGGAACCAAGCTGAATACCTGAGCCAGCTCAGCCTTCTTGCCATCACAGTGCAGCACAAGGACTAGCACACAGCCGGAATCCATACTTATGTGTTGAACTGTCAGACTTTGTGAAGAGCATCATAACTGGCAGATTCTAGAAGTGTGCATCCTAAACTGGGCTTCCTTTCTACTTCCCCCCCACACACACAAGGGGAGCAGCATAAGTAGCAGCATAGTTCTTACAGCCCTTTGGGATAACAATTTAACAATGTCAAAAGAGCCATAGAGAAACTCCTACCCTTTCACCCAGGAATAGCATTCTTGTGAAGTTGTGCTAAGAAAACATTCAAGATATGGGGAACATATCTGTTCATCAGCTAGTGCTAAAGATGTGAGGGCCGCACAGAGGAGTCACTTTGCAGGCCCTCATATTCCATCTGGTCAACACCTCTTACTTCTCCACTCTCACTCTCCCCTTCCTACCTCTCTACCTGAGGTGGCCACAGGCTCCAAGGGCCTCTCCTGCTCCCGTAAGGAGCAATTCTGCTCTCCATGACTCACTCCTGACTATCTCCCAACCCACTGGGTGCCCTGTCAACATTCTTGCTGTCTACTCCATGAAGGCTGTGCAAAGTGGTTATTCTTAGCATACTTCCATTTTTCTTCTCACTATGGAGTATTAGATAGCTGTTAGAAAATGCAGCAAATTTGATCTGTACATACTAACATAATCAAAGATGTTGGTGATTTATCATCAAATGAAAAAACAAACAAGTTGCAGGGCAATATATGACGTGTGACCCTCACATGAGGTCTGGCAGGCCACATGCCCAACTCTTAGCAGTAGTTAGTTACCTGTGGGGAGGACATGAGATGAGGTAGGGAGTGGATGGTAAAAGAGAACATTCTCTTTTTTACTCCATATAACTGGAGTAGTTTGAACTTTATTTTGCAATGAAATGTGTTAATTATGTAAGTTAATAAAAAAAAAAAAAAGACGTAGAATACCAGCACAAGGAAAGCACACCAAGCATTACCCAAGCCCTGTCTTCTTGGAGAAGCCAATTTTATCCTCAGCCGGTTTGCTTGAGACTAGCTGTTCACTTATCCCCAGCTGCCTCGAGAAGCTGAGACACAGGCCCCCTGCTGGAGGCATCTCTTGGAGAGCTGGCTTAATGATCTCGTATTACTGCTGGGCAAGAGCCCTTCTCTCTCCGCTATGCAGAAGAGCCTTTCCAGACCACTCGCCTGCACACAGGGCACAGGGTAGTCTGAGGGGGGCAGTGCTGGAAGACCCCTTCTTGAGAGGCTCTCCTTCCTCTGGCAAGAGCTGTGCTGGAAACAGGGCTCACCAGAATGTCAATGAGGAGAGATGAGGGGGCCTTGATCTGCAGGTGGTGGTCCTCGCCTTTCTTGGCAGGATGGGTCAGACTCAGCCAAAGCCAACCAGAAACCCTGAGTGAAAACAGGGACCTCCCATTTTCACTTCTACCCTGTCCTCTCTCAATGCCTTCTGTCCACCATGCCCCAACTCACAGGAAATAAGAATGATAAGTCAACAGGGTGTGGTTGTCAACCACTTTAATGGACTGGGGAGGCAAAGTCCTTGAATGGGAGCATCCCAGGTCAGATAGGAGTCTCCCTCCTAGCAGAAGGAAACACCTGGCAACTTACTGCTGGTTTTTGACAAAGGGCTCAGATCCTTGCCACCTGGACCTCTCCTTTGGGCTGCTTGAGTGTCATCATGACCTTGGGAACCAGTGATCCAAAAGGAATCAAGCCGCATCTCTTATGACCTAGTCTCAGAAGTCACACATCACTTGCCACATTCTGTTCATTAGGAGCAAGTCAATCTAGTCCAGTCTCAAAGGGAGGGGAATTGGGCTCCACTTTTTGAAGAGAGAGAAATCAAAAAACTTGTGGACACAGCTGTTACCTAACAGTCCTTATATAAGCGCAAGAGATGTACAAAATCCCTGCCCTCAATTTTCAGCTTAACAAATGAGAGCGACATTTTACCTAAGCTGTGGGAGCACAGAGAAGGAAATTTCTACTGGGAGAAGGGGGCCAGTGGGAGAGGAGTCTCTGAATGGAAGAGCATTTGATGTGAGCTTTGGATTGTGAGTAGGAATGTGTTAGATAAAGTGAAACACATTCCAACCTCCTTCCTGTATTTCACAAGCTGATAAGATAAAACCTCATTTCCCAGGAAGATGCACAAAAGCAAGATTTGAAGAGAAGTCAGGCATGGGCTAAGCTCCCATCCCTTCTGTCACTTCTGCTCACAAAGTCTGCCATGGAAGTGCTCGTTTTTTCCTGAGACACCCATGGCAGTGGCCCCTGTGTTCAGACACTGACTCGGGTGTCCAGAGAAAAAGTGCTAATGAGATTGTGGCTGGTGTGGGAGGTTCTGGGGAGGCAGCTGTGCCAAATTACGGGTGACTTCCTGAGAATAGAAAATGCTCAGACCTTGCAGAGCAGAGCCTCTTTTAGAGCTGGGGTAGAAGGACTCAGAGCACGTGGACAGCTTCCTTAAACTCTCCCTCCAGTCTCTCTCCCTGCTGGCTGCCTCAACTTCAACTCTTTTCTGTCCTTGGGCAAAAGAGGGGTCACCCTGTTTCAAGCGCTCAGAGATGATCTTAATTAGGAAAGGGCCAGGATCTTGGAGCCTTCACTGCAATTGAGAGCCATTTCATTTTAACAACTAATTACTCCATAAAATCCATAAAATGACAAAATAAACATAGCATAAAATAAAATAAACAAAAAATTAATCTGGATCTCCCCATATTTTTACTGTTTCCCTCACTGAACACATCCTCATACCCACAGGCAAAGCTGTCAGCCATATGGAGGTGTTGCTGGCTTCATATAAGCGATAAAGATGGGAACTTGAGAAAGTTTATAAACTCTGCAGTGCTGGGAAGCCAACTTGGCTTCACTGATATTTGCCTGTGGTTTCTGGGCTGAGATATGCTTGGTTGTACAGACTCATCTGCCACCCACCCTAGGCTGCAAAGACACTGACTTGAGCAGAGCTCTAACTGCTTATCCTCAAGCTTTAAAGCATCAACATCACATGGCAGCCTCCTCCGTCTCTCACTCACCCAGCACCACCCCCTACATACACACCACCCAGACACTCTTTGGAGACTGACATCTCCACACTCAACTTGGTAAATATTTATAGCTTAAGAGACGGCAGGCTGGAAAGCACACGACAACCGTGGATCCCACCCCCAGTGGGACTTGCCTGGTGTCTGTCTGGATTGTAAATCTGAGTGCAGGGCAAGGCATCCTGGGGAAGAGGCAATAAACACACAACTGCTTGGCTGAGCCCCTAAAGGACAGAATCTTGTCCTACTCTACAGAAGCCTATTCTACATTTCCTGCATAGCTCACGAGCCTTGGATCTCCATAGGTGCACACCCTTGATGGAAGACAAGCATTAGGATGAAATGAATTTGATATTTGAAAGATAACTCTTTCTTTTCTTTTGTTAATTTAAATTCAATGTAATTAACATATAGTATATTATTAGTTTCAGAGGTAATTTAGTGATTCATCAGTTGCATGTAACACCCAGTGCTCACTACATCAAGTGCTCTCCTTAATGCCCATCACCCCCTTACCCCATTCCCTCACCCACTACCCCTCCAGCAACCCTCAGTTTGTTTCCTAGAGTTAAGAGTCTCTTATGGTTTGTCTTCTCTCTGTTTTCAGCTTATTTATCCTTCTCTTCCCCTATGTTCATCTGTTTTGTTGCTTAAATTCCACATGTGAAGTGAGGTCATATGGTGTTTGTCCTTCTGTGACCGACTTATTTCATTTGGTGTAATACCCCCTAGTTCCATCCATGTTGTTGCAAGTGGCAAGATTTCACTCCTTTTGATGGCTGAGTAGTATTCCATTGTGTGTGTGTGTGTATCATACCACATAAATATATGTGCATATACACACACACATATCTATATCTATATCTATCTATCTATCTATCTATATCTCACATCTTCTTTATCCATAAGATGCCTCTTTCTTGAACAGCAACAATAAAAGGGGGAGGTCCAAATAAAAGACCCCCTCACATAGCTTCTAAACATTTTCTAGGTCCCGGACCCCTTTCAGAATATGGTTAAAGCAGAGGTGCCTGGGTGGCTCAGTGGGTTAAAGCCTCTGCCTTCGGCTCGGGTCGTGATCCTGGGGTCCTGGGATCGAGCCCCAGGTCGAGCTCTCTGCTCTGCAGAGAGCATGCTTCCTCCTCTCTCTCCCTACCTGCCTCTCTGACTACCTGTGATCTGTCATAAATCAATAAAATCTTAAAGAAAGAATATGGTTAAAGCTCTGCGTAGCCTTCCCCAGGAAAATGCATGCAGGAACACACACACAACATTATGCATGTAGTAACTTCAGAGATTGAAAGATAAATTAGACCCAGGCCTTTGCCTTCCAGAAGCTAACAGTCTTAAAGAGAAGGTAAACAAACAAAGAAAAAAATATATAACTATAGATGAGAACCCGACCAGTACTTTGAAGGACTGTGGTGTGTAAGGACTTTGAGAGTTCCTGGGGTAGAGATGAAGTTGTAAGGTAAAGGGTCAAGCAGAATGGGAAGGAACCAGTCCCAGTTGCTACTCATGTGAACACCAGATGTCTACTGAGGGCCTCTGCTCCTTGATGTCCAAGTGAGGTGGGCTTGGACTTCTGAATCCCATGGACTAGGGACTTCCACAGCCTCTCCAGTATTTCTACTGTCTCCCTGTGTGGACCCTGGTCTCCTGGCCCTTCTACCTCTCAAAATTCTGGCTTCCTCACACACCACTTCTGTCCCCATACTACATCCTCCCGAACATGAAGTCCAGTCACTCCTTTGGTTTCCACACAAAAAAATTAAATCACGCCACAAGTTTCATAAACTATGAGACAGGGAGTCCTATAAAAGAGTCATGTTATACAGCACCTGGCCCTCAGCCATCCACTCGGTTCCTCTGTCTTCTCTCAAAACTTTTGTCCCTTTCCTTCTGTCTTTTAGGAACAACTCCTAAAGTTCCTGAGCCTTAGTATCCCCTACATGTAGGCCCCGGGAGGGATGAGGTGATGGTTGGTGGGGAGGGGACCACACCCTCTCCAAGCGCTTATCAAAGTATCCTTCCAACACATACACACACACAGTGCTTTCTCCAAGAGGAATTCAGCAGGTGAAATCTCTCCATCCTACTTGTACTGGTTAGTTGAAGAGAACAAAATCCATTCCAGCTAGATTAAGCGAGAAAGGATTTATGGCAGGATATTAAGTGTCTTATAGAACTACTAGGAGGCATTTAGAAAGGACTTTGGGTGGAGCTTTCAGAAAAGTCTCCCAAAGAAGCTCCGGGCCATGGAGGAAGCTGCTGACTCCAGAACCAGCGCTGCCCCTGCCACAAGGCCACCAGCCTCCCTGAGCCTAATGACAGGACCCTAGGATGTCTCTTCATGCTGCCAGAGAAAGGTCAGTCAGCCCCTCCATGGCAATGCCGACAGAAACAGCAAGAGCAGCAGAGGTGTGGTCTCTGCCTGGCTTCTACCCAGCTCTCCCAGTGCACCTGATAGTTGGGCCTTACTTACCTTACTTACCTTTGGACCTCTGACTGCACAAGTCTGGGAAATGTGGTTTTTAGCTTTCCAGCCTTTGCAATACTGGAAAGTCCAGTAGAAGGCAGACGGAATGAAGGTAGAGTGCCCATCTACTATGTATAACCTTACCATATTATTTTGAGTGGGGGAGGAGAGGCTGAGGGGAGAAAAGAGCTAACTCTTATTGAGCATCTAGTATGTTCTAAGTAATTTCCTACAACGTACTATGAGTAGGTATTATCACCATATTAAATGTATGGGAACAAAGGCTTATCGTAGAGGAGTTATTTTCCTGGGTCACATCAGGACAGATACCTCCTAGGACAGTAGAGGAAATCCCCACTCCCAACTCCCAGAGTTCATACAAGCTAAAAGCTAAATAGACAGGTTCATCCATTAGAAATTCCAAACATTCTGCATGGTCTCCACTTTGACATCATCTGTGCATAAGCTTATCCTATTGCGACTAACATTCACTTTCACCGATCCCCTCAGGAACCACATCATCTGCCAGCTTCTCCCTGAGGCTTCCATCCAGAGTGAGATTCTGTTGGGCTGATCTACCCACTACCACTCTTCTAGAAGCACACAGGCTACTTTTCAGGTGCCTTCCTTTTGTGAGGGTCTTTCACTATTTCTTCCAATATCACGGACAACTCTGGAACATCCATGGTGCTGCTTCTGAAGTCCAGTCCCAACCTCAGCCTCTGGGGAGTTGCCCTGGCAACCTCGGCTTTGTGCCCCACCCATCTGTCAAGAGAGTGTTCCCCACCTTCCCCATTCAAACAAAGGCTTTGGATTCTACAGTTTGTTTGTGTGTCCATTGCCAGCCATGCTACAAACTTGACTGATCTCTCAAGTTTCAACCTTGGGGGCCTCGCTTATAGTGTCTCACAGCACACACATGTGCATTCCTCAGATTAAAATATATATGGGTGTCCCAACTGGCCTTTCATTCTTCAAAGACCTTCTTTGCTACTCTTCTGTGCTGAGAATAGCAAGCCAGTCTCTTCCCAAGCTTACTGTGAAGACTTAGTGGGATCATTATGAGTGGTCCTGATGATGTTGGGACCTCAATAAGTCCTAGTTGCCTACCTCTACTCCCTTCCTGTAGTAGGCTGCTTCTGAAATTGTTCCTGATGGTCTGGCCTTTGCACTCGTGTGTGGGGTGAGGGACCAAGAGAATTGCTTTTAACGAAGAGAATATGGCCAATGTTATGGAGATGTTCCAAGATTAGAGTTCCAAGATTAGACCACAAAGGACTATGACTTCCATCTTGCATTCTTTCTCTCTGGCTTGGTGGCTTGGTGGCTTGCATGCTGCCATGTGGGAGATGCATGGCAAGGAACTGAGGGAGGCCTCAGTCAACAGTTAGGAAGAAACCGAATCTTGCCAATAGACATAAGAGCAAGCTTAAGATGAAGATCTTTCTTCAGTCAGGCCTTGAGATGACTATAACCCAGGTGAAACCTTGATTCTGGCCTGTGAGAGACCTTGAAACAGAGAACCCAGGTAAGCTGTGCATGGATTCCTCACCTAAGGAAATAGTGAAATAACAACAAATATTGTTTTAAGCCACTAAGTTTTGGGAAAACTTGTTATGTTGCAATAGATAACTAATACAGTTCCCTTCACATATCATGGATTTCATTTCTGGGCCCAAGCTTGCTCTGTGAGTGAAGAAAAGAAAAGAAACATGCTTTCTTTTGTATCATACCCTGAGGTCTGATATTCCATCCAAGGGAAGATATCTGAGGGCCCAGCACAGTCAGGATCCACTGGGCCTGCCCATCATGTGCACACTCTGGCCTGAGCACTCATCCTTGTGATGTGGGCCACACACACTTGTGTGTTCTTCACCACACAGCTGTCTCGCTCACTCAGACACAGAAACTGTGATGCCAGGCCCCCCTTCTCGGCGGCATCAGGCAGAGCCAGGACTAGGGTGAGGCAAGAGAGGTGCCTGGGGGCAAAATTGTAGGAGATATTCCCTCTCTGAGTTATGTAAGTGTGGGACTGGCACCTGAAAGTGAGTATCTCTTTAAATTTTGTGCCCTTGGTGTCTCACTTATTTCATCTTAGTCCCAGCGCACTCCCAAGGCAGACCTTCCCTGCAAGCCTACCCTGGCCTTGACAGTCCTGGAAACAGGTCCTGGCCAGCACAATAGTCAGATTTCCTGCTACCTCCAGTTTGATTGCTCGGGCATATGTCAGAGGAGCTCTCTGAGAGCAGACCCTTCTATGCCAGCATTCCTTAATTCAGGAGTCTTCAGCAAACAGATGTATGTAAATCCTTCTGTCCTGATGTCTCCATGAGGGATACTGGTCTTTTGTTTTTTGTAGTAAGGAGCTTTCTTCTCCTTTTTCATACCAATGTCCAAAAACAGAGATAAAATATGTCAAGGTCACCTCACTTCCCACTAACTTGCTCTCAACCAAGAAAAAAGAAGATAAGCACTATGGTTAAAAAAAATCGATAAATTCAACATCATCAAAATTTAAAACTTCTGTGCATCAAAGGACACAATCAACAAAGTAAAAAGACAACACACAGAATGGAAGAAAATGTTTGTAAATCATATATCTGATACAGAATTAATATCCAGAATATATAAAGAACTCAAAAATCAACAACAGCAAGCTGATAGTAAAAATGGGCAAAGAGTTTGAATAGACATTTCTCCAAAGAAGATATACAAATGCTAATAATTAGATGTAAAGATGGTCAATATCACTAATCATTAGAGAAATGCAAATCAGAACCACAATGAGATACTGACACCCTCACACCCTTACACCCACTAGGATGCCTCCTATCAAAAGAAAGAGAGAGAGAGAGAGGAGGGAGGGGAGCAAGTGAGGGAGGAAGGAAAAAACAAGTGTTGATAAGGATGTGGAGAAACTGGAACATTTGTACAATGGTGCAGCTACTGTGGAAAACAGTATGACGGTTCCTCCACAACTTAAAAATAGAATTGCCATATGATCCAGCAATTGCACTTCTGGGTGCATATACCCAGAAGAACTGAGAGCAAGGTCTCAAAGAGATATTTGTATGCCCATGTTCATGGCAGCATTATTCACAACAGCCAAAAGGTAGAAACAATCCAAGTGTCTATTGACTGACAAATGGATAAACAAAGCATAGTATATACATACAATGGAATATTATTCAACCTTAAAAGGAAGGAAATTCTGACAATATTTAAAGCCCATTGTGGCCTCTTTGCCTTCTATAGAAAATGAGACTTATTCCTCTATAGGTTAGAAGCATGTCATTTTCTATAGAAGGCAAAGAGGCTTTGAGAGGCTTTAAATATTATTTTCTTCTGTGCAAAATCCCTTTTCGCCTAAGCACAGATGATGGGTTACAAACTTTAAAAAATCTTTGCTAATAAAAAAGGAGGCCAGAAAGGAAATCAATTCAGAAAGCATAAGAAACATAGAGTTATTTCTGACAGTGTACATTGCTGAGCCAATAGTTAGCTCCTTCTTCCCCAGAAGTGCTGTCTTTGAGGCTCCCGAGCTTCTGCCTGGCTCTAACCCGCACGGCATTATTCCCTGCTTTGCCTCTCCATGAGGCCGGTCCCCTTGCAGCCTTCACTCTGGGCCCTTTCTCCTCCCCCATCACTGTTCCAGGACACCCTTTGCCTTTCCCAACAGCAAGGGGCCCACAGTATTACGAGCTTTCTTACACTTTAAGTTCTAAGAATCATTACCACAAAAGCACAAATAGGAAGGTTGCTTCACGCCCTCCATCAGTGTACTTAGATTCCTACAAAGGACTTCTCCCCTCCCTTCTCCCCAAACACTAAATTTATTCCCGGTTCTAGCTTCCCGTCCTACTGCCTAGCCCCTCCCCCCACCCCACCTTTCTCCCACCCCCACCTCTTCCCCCACCCCAGCGCCCCCGCCGCGCAATGAAGCAGAACCACAGCCCTCTGCTGCCCTCTACTGGGGCCTTGCTGTCACAGCGCTAGGGTTCTGCAACGGGAGCCAAGGGTTCTTCTCCCCAAATATTTCCGATTTCCCCTTTGGGCCAGTCACTGGAACACAGATACCGCTTTTTTAACCCACCTATCGCTAGTCAGATGCTCAATTATAAAAACTAAGAAGAAAAAAAGAGGTGGGGGGGTTTTAAAACTCTCCCCTCAAGGGCCACAGTAAAGATAAAAAGGCTTACTCATTCATCCATTCATGAGTCAAATGTTTATTACATGCCAACTGTTTGCTAAACACTGTGTTGACACTACTGATACAAAAAGGACTAAAAACGAAACATCCCATAAAGGAAATAAATAAGATGGTGGGGGAGAATATAACAAGGGGAAGCTCCTCCTATGAGGAAGAAGCAACACACCAAGAACAGGATAAGGGGGGCAGGGGCTGAGTCTCCCCAGCAGAGAGCCAAGAAGACCACTGTGAGGCCCAACGAAGGTGCCTGAGGTTAGGAGTAGCTAAAGGTGCAGTGGGGGTAGTAGACCCTGGCCAGAGTGGGCAGAGCCTCGCAGAGGGTGGGGAGAAGTCTGGACATTATTCTCAGCACAGTGAAAGCCATCAGAGATTTAGGAAGTGGGTTTCCGAGTCCTCCCACTCATCCAGCCATACCCCTGGCTGCTCCGCAGTCTCTCGCTGGCTCCCTCTCCGCCATCCATCACTAAATGCTGTTGTTCCTCCAGGCTCTGTCCTTGCTGTCTTTTCTCTTCCTACAGTCTCTTCTCTGTCCATCGCCTCACCTACAACCCACAATTCTTAACAATATTCACATGTGGGTTGTTGGCTCCCCTGGACCTCTCCCCTGGCTCCAGATCCACATATAAAACAGCCTACTTGCTGTCTGCTTTGGATTCATCAGACGTCTCAAACCAAACATCTCAGCCCTGCTCTCTTGATATAACCCCAACCCACCGACCTTGATTCCCAAACCTGTTTCTCCTCTAAATCTTCCCCATCTCAGCAAATGGCACCATTTGCTGTGACTCCATAATGCCAGCTAGCCCAGATAGACTTCACAAGTCCCTCACTTTTCCCCAATCATTGCTATGATGTCTACGTGCATAAGGCAAGTAAATTTAAAGGCTCTGATCTAGCAGCCTGGCCTGCTCCCCAACCCCTCCCCTCACCATCCCCAAAACTCCCAGGAAGCAGAACGACAGCCCTCTGCTGCCCTCAACTGGGCTCTTGTTGTCACAGGCCTGGAGTTCAGCAACGGGGACCAGGGTTCCCTTTCTTTGTCAACTTTTTCAGAGCTCCCCTTTGGTCCAGAAAGGTACAAAATGAAAAGAAGTCCCCTGGGAATCAGCTATGATTCCTTCCGGTGACTTACCCTACAACGAGGGTACCTTGCAATGTCAACAACAAGATGCTATCAACAAATTTGTTGGTTCTACTTCCAGAATAGGTCTCAGAGTTGCGCATTTGTCTCCAGCTACATTGTCTCCCAGTAGCCTGACTACCACCATCTCTGGCCCAGATCACTGCGATGACCCCCTAACTGACTTCCTCCTTGCAGCTTTTGTTCTCCTCCTACCCAGCTCCACATACCAGCCAGAGTGATGACTTATGCTCAGGAAATGGGAATACAGCATCTCCCTGCTTCAAATCCATTCTCATCTTCCCTTTGTACTCAGGACAAAACCAAGCTTTCCTGACAAAATCTGGCCTATCCTTCCAACCCCATCTCACCCCTTTCTGTCCTGTGTTTACTGTGCTCACCACATTGGTCTTCTTTTAGAGCCTTCAAACACCAAGCTGTTTTGTGCCTGCCAACAAGTTGGATACGTAGCTTCCTTTACCTAGAAGGCTCCTGCCTCCATCTCCATGAATCTGATTACTTCTTATTCTTCAAATGTCAGCCTACATGTCACCTCTCAGTGAGATCCTCTCTGTTCACCTCATCCAAAGCATGTCTGCTTCTAGGGCTCTCCAATATCAAAACATATTTTGAAACTTCAATCATTAAAGAAGTTTGATATAAGAGAAAAAATTAATGGAGCCTAAGAAAGATAAAAAATAGACTGTAATGCACAAGGTAAGTTAGTATACTCTAAAGATGTTGAGCTGAGATTTCAAATCACTGGGGAAGAGAGAGATGAATAAATAAATGGTGACCTTGTAATAGTTTCTACTGAGGTAAGCGCAAAGCCATGTTCCTGTCACACTCCTTATGCCCAAGTCAATTTCAGATAGATCAAATATTTAATGAAAAAATAAATCATAAAATATCTAAAAATGTGGATTAGTTTAGCACTAATCTAAGAAAGAGGCTTTTGTGAGAAGGCTCTAAATCCAGAAGCTATAAAGGGAAAAGCTGATAAATTCATCTACCTAGCAATGTAACTCTAATATAGAAAAAAGAAAAAGAAAAAAAAAAAGCCCTAAAACTTAAATCAAAAGACTAATCTCCAAAAAAGGGAAAATACATTTAAAACATATTTCTCAAAGAGCTCCTTTACTTAACTTTAATAGAAGTGATATAAGTGAATACTTAAAAAAAAAAAAAGAACAGCTCAATAGAAAGTTGTGCAAAGGATAGAAATAGTTTGTAGAAAAACAAATTCAAAAGATGATGAACATATGGGGAAATGCACTACTTCATGTATAATTTTTTAAATGCAAATCAAAATAGTAAGAAAACATTTTTTCTTCACTCGTTAGACCGGTACAAGGTTTCTGTGATGCTGGCGGGACTGTGAGGGAATCAGTCCTCTCATCCACTTGTGATGGGAGCAGGCCAAAGACCGGTGGCTTATTGCAGGTTAATGTTGTAAATTCCAAAGTTCCTTTTGCAGAGCAAAGAATTTACATACGGTTATATGTGCAAAAATGCAGCCATATATATGTACTGGAATCTTCTCGGCACAATTTTTATAAAAGTAACACCCAAAGTGTCTATGAAAAGTAAGTAAATTATATGTCATCCCATGACACAATACCATGCAGTGATTAAAGACAATAAAGGGAACTTGGATGTCCTGATGGGGAAAGATTTTTAAGACAAATCAGAGAAAAAAGAATAGTGTAGAGGAAAACGATCCATTTTGTATAAATTGTAACATTGATGTGTATGTGGGTAAATGCATAAATGCCTTTTTTTTTTTTTTTTTTTTTTGGAGGGAACCACAGGAAACTATGCTTTTTACCTTTGGGGAGAGAAAATGGGATATGAAAGAAAAGAGTGAGATTCTTCCCTCTAATTTTGTATCTTTCCGGAGTAAAGTGGAAGACCTTGGAAATTTTTACTTCCGATTTACATATCAACAATTTTTTAAAAATTTGGCACTAAGGCATTCATTATCATGTTATGACCTCTCAGCTCTGGATGCACCTTTCAAAATACGCCCCGTGCTAAACAGGATTCCTTTATGCATTTCTCCTTTAAAGTGGGTAAGGTGTGAACTTCTCAGCTGAAGGCACTGGAGGGACATTGCTGGAGCAGCAGGCTTTCCTGCCATTTTCCTGGGCAGAGGGGAGAGTATGAGGATGCACACTGTAGCCTACCCTGGCCATGGGCCCAGAGCACCAGCCCTCTGTAACCATGCAGTCTCAGCCAACTGATAACCTTTCCACAGCCTTTCCACAGACACTAAGCCCCATGCACTCCACATGTCCTGCCCACGCCAGGGCCCCAGACAACCCAGACTACCCAGACCACCCACACTGCCAGGTGCTGATGGCCTACATGCCCTCCAGCGTTCCAGAAGGTGGCCTACTGCTTGACCAGTGACTCCTGACTAGCTCCAGCACGGCCCAATCAGCCAACTTCTCTGCTGTCAGAGAGCTGAACCACAGGGCTATGGACTGAATTGTGTCCCCGGAATTCCCGTAGTAAACCCTAACCTCCCGCAAACTAGTATTTGGAGATGGGGCATTTGGGAGATGGTTAAATTTAGAAGAAGTCTTGAGGATGAGGCTGTCCTAATGGGATTAACGCCTTACGAGAAGAAACTCCAGAGAACACAGTCTCTGTCCCTTTCCCACCCTCCCTCTTTCTCTCGCCTCTCTCTCTCTCTCTCTCCCTCTCTCTGTCTCTGTCTCTGTCTCTCAGTGCTCATTGTGAGGGTGCGGACAAAACCCAGCAGGCGCAAACCAGGAGGAAAACCCTCACTAGAGAACCTAATCAACCAGCACTTTGATCTTGGACTTTCAGCCTCCAGAACTCAGAAGTAAATGCCTATTGTTTAAGCCACCAAGTCTGTGGTATTTTGCTATGGCTGCCTGAGCTAATGTCCATACCTTCCCTAATGAAAGCTGAATCCCGTCCAAGTTTGCCCTTTGGGTCCACTCCCTCAGCTCTAGGGTCCCAGAACTAGAATATGTGCACATAGGCTAATTTGCAGTTATTTTGTCTCTTTTTTTTATTTACTTATTGCTTATGTCTCCTGATAAACTATACGTTCCATGATGACAAGGACCCTGCCTCTCTTCTGTATCTCTTCACTCTGTGAATAATAGGTGCTCAGTAAAGGCCCATTGACTGAGCGGAAAGCAGGAAAGTATAGTGATTGAGTTTGGATTCTGGAGCCACGCTCTGTAGGCTAAAATCCTGAGTCTGCCTCTTGATAACTATGTGGCCTTGGGCAGGGTACTTGCCTGTGCCCCAGTTTCCCCATCCATAAAATGGGATAATAATCATACCTACCTCATAGGACTTTTGTGAAGATTTAATTAGTTAACATAACTAATCTAATATATAGTTAAGTGTATATTTTATATCTATATATATATACATATATATATATATATATAGTAACATAACGCTCTTGGAAGAGTTCCTGACACACCGTAAATGCTAAGTAAAAAATGTTATATGGAGAAAGGGTGGGGGCATGAAGACAGTCTGAAGACTGGTGGAAAGATCGTCTTCAAATATCTGAAGGACTGTCAGACAGGACCCTGTTAGTGCAGCAGAAGTGCAGCAGAAGAGGAAACTATAGGAAAGAAGGTTGGGCTCATTATAATGCATTTGATATGGCTTGAGCCATCTGTGAAGAGACCCATGATTCCCAAGCAGCCCTGGACTGTCCGCATTTTAAACTTTTTTTAAAGATTTTTTTAAAAATGTATTTATTTGACAGAGAGAGAGATCACAAGCAGGCGGAGAGGCAGACAGAGGGGGGGGGGTAGTAGGCTCCCCGCTGAGCAGAGGGCCCGATGTGGGGCTCGATCCCAGGACCCTGAGATCATGACCTGAGCCAAAGGCAGCGCGGCTTAACCCACTGAGCCACCCAGGCACCCCGACTGTCCGCATTTTAAAACTGAAAGTCCCACCCTGGGTCCCAGGTAAACCTGATGATTGGTCACTCTAGCTGTCCCCCAGTGAGGCCTCCTTCCTGAAGTGCCCCTGGGTTTGAGCAGAAGCCGAAGAACCATGGTTCTGGGATATTAGAGAAATTATTCCTGCGTGAGGAAGGAGATGGACCTAGAGCTTGAATCCAGATGAAAAAGCAGACTTTAGCAGAAGTAGCATGCACCTGGAGACAGAAAGCCCAGGTTCAAACTCTGGCTCTGCCAATTACTAGCTGTGTGATCTTGGATTACTTAATTAACGTTCTGAGGCTCAACAGCTTGATCTGTAAAATAGGGACACTCATTGCCAGCTTTCGAGGCTATTGTCTGGGTCAGACAGAATGTCTGCCAAGTGACTTGCACAGAGCCCGGCACAGTGTAAGTATTCAAGAAAGTAAAACATTTCTTGCACTCTCTAGGACTCCCTAATCCCATGCTCCTTAAACAGTGGTCCTCAAAGTGTGGTTCCTGGACCAAGGGCATCAGCATCACCTAAGAACTCATTAGAAATGCAAATTCTCAGGGCGCCTGGGTGGCTCAGTGGGTTAAAGCCTCTGCCTTCGGCTCAGGTCATGATCCTAGGGTCCTGGGATCGAGCCCTGCATCGGGCTCTCTGCTCGGCAGGGAGCCTGCTTCTACCTCTCTCTCTCTCTGCCTGCCTCTCTGCCTACTTGTGATCTCTGCCTCTCAAATAAATAAATAAATAAAATCTTAAAAAAAAAAGAAATGCAAATTCTCCACCTCAGCCTAATACCTACTGAATCAGAAACTGAAACTCAGAGATTTGAGTTTCAGCTAGCTCTCTGGGTGATGCTTTAAACTTTTAAAAAGTTTAAAAAGCATGGTTCCCAGGGATGGTCCCATCTCTGAAATACAAAAATGGAAAATCTCTCCAAAATTTGAAACACTCTCCCTGTATTCCTCCATGAAATTAAGTTATTTTAAAATGAAATGAATGATAAAATGAAAATGAAAATAGTGCTGAAATACTGATCCTAATGCCTTTTTTTTAAAAAACATTGCCTTTATAAACAGGCCTCCTGGGCAAGAGTCTGACCTGCCCTTATCACGTCATCAGCCAAAAACCCTGATAATTTGGCTAAGGTTGGTGATACTGTGTAAGCCACCACTTGACCAATCAGAAACTACACAGTCAAGCTGATTTTCCACACTGGTAGAGGTGAGTAAGTGGGTAGGATAGTTGGGAAAGAATTTCCTAAGTTCTTACAACATACTTGTTTCTGCATAAAGTCACCACAGGGTTAAGTAAAAAGAATTCTCACTGGAGCGCACGTTAATTTGTCTTTGCCCTAACAAGTCCCAGAGCACATTGATGTGTTTATAACATATATAAAGACAGACAAAGAATCAGGTAAAAGTATTTTTAAACAGTGTTAAACTCATTTTATAAACAAAAATCTTTTAATAGACAAAACCTCAGTTAATTCTATCAAAATGATCTTTTCTTCAATTTGTAATGCTTCCCACAATTTTTAGGAATGAATGTGAAGAGCAATTTTCACTTTTCAAGGTTCTGAAAATATTTTCAAAATATTTATTTAAACACTTAAGCAGAAAGCTTTGTCTACACAATCAATAGCATACAAATTCCATGAGTATGTTTTCTTTGGGAAGCAATATCTTCTGCTGTATTTCTGACTGTGACTTTGACAAAGCAATTCCAAATATACTGAAGTATTGAACACTTTCTAGCTTCTTTACACTAGGAGAAGGGAGCATTCCAGAAGTATTCTGACCTTCAGGCAGGGCAAAGTCAGAGGCAAGAAAAGACTACATTAAAAAAATGTATTTTAAATATACTGTGATATATACTATTCTTCCAAACTGAATATAGCTCCATACCAAGCTACTTTTGGAGGCAATAAGAAACATGGAAGGACAGAGTATCTTGAAGGATGCCAACAAGGAAGCTTCTGGGAGGAGATGGGACACTGATGGATATCAAGGAATTATCAAGGATTTTTTGCTTTCTTTTGTTTTTTGCTTTTGGTTTTTAGGAATTATCAAATTTTAATGCTGTGACATGTTTACCTGTTACTGGCCTTTAAAGAGTATTATTCCTGCTGTTAAGATTTTGCTCACTATCAATTCTGCTTGAAACACTTGTCCCACATTCACCTTATTCAAATTTCACTCATCTTTTAAGGCCACCTCAAATTCTTTCCTTCCTTTAACAAGAATCAATAATAAAATCCTTAAAATAAGAAGAGATCTTATGTTTCTTATCTTTGGGGACAATAAGAAATAGAGGAAGAGAAGAGTTTGAGAGTCTGTTTCCTACTTGAAGTGAGAAAAGCCCAAGGAATAAAGCATATGGTCACAGTTTCCAAAGTAGAGTCACATAAGCATTGACCTATCCTATTACTCCTCATCTTACTTCCACACCAATCCTAGAAGACAGATATGACCACTCCTCTTTGCCCCACAGCATTGACAGATTACTATACCCATGTCATAGGGATGTTCTGAAGATTAATGAGTTTCGGCATGTAGAGTGCTGACACAATAATCTTTCAATACTTGTTAGTTACTAGTATTTAATTCCTACTAGGAGAAATAAGTATCAATCAAGAAGATTAAGTTGCCTGGGTATCCCAGATATACCACACAATTAGGGATATTTCCTATGATAATTTCTTGCCTTGGGAATTCCCAGACCAACTAGGTAATGTCAGACATCAAACCTACCTGAGATACAGACCCATGGTTGCAAATTCTCAGGGGGAACTCTCCAACCCTCTCCTGGCCACCTCTAACACCACTACCACCACCCTCTGAACTTGTAAATCCAGAGGTCAGACCATCATCTGTCTTTGTAATGTTTTTTTCTTTAGTTCTACCCTACCCACCACCGCCCCTTTTACTGAGGGTATAGTTTTTAAGACTTGCAGCATGAGCCCAAAGCCTCTAATTCTGTCTCTGTATAAACATTAAAACTCAAGAGCTTGAAGTAATGGAAAACAACAACTTCTTATACTCGCCACTATCTGGGTAGTCTTTGTATAGGCTTAAATTTCTGTTACTAAAATTATTGGATCTCTTAGCTATGCATTTATATGAATGTTTATTAGGTTATTCTTGTTGGTTATTAATCCAGCTCATCTAGGTGTTTTATAGCCGAAGGATTGTCTTATTATTCTAATTTGCCAGAACTAAGATTCCCATCATAGTTTTTCACTGACAATCAAATTAGGCCTGTTTACCTTTTCATTCTCAGTCCTTACCTAAGGGAGCATTTTATGAGCTTGAGCTTATGAGCTTGAGCAGTTTCAAATTCCTAAAAATAAGCTCATATTTTAGAGATGAATGTTTGTTGAAAACCAGGAAGAAACTGTGGCATAAATTGTAAAACAACTGCCCAGACAGATGTAATGACAAATTTAACCCTAAAATGGTTTACTATGGATCATATATCCTAATGTTTCAGAAAGAAGCCTTACTTTAATACTTTACAGGGAAAAGCACAATTGATTCTTTTCTTAAAAAATATTTTATTTATTTATTTGTCAGAGAGAGAACACAAGCAGGGGGAGCAACAGGCAGAGGGAGAAGCAGGCTCCCTAATGAGCAAGGAACTTGATGTGGGACTCCATCCTGGAACCCTGGGATCATGACCTGAACCGAAGGCAGACACTTAACCAACTGAGACACCCAAATGTCCCATTTTTTCTAAGGATTTTATTTATTTATTTGACAGAGAGAGAGGGATCACAAGTAGGCAGAGAGCCAGGCAGAGAGAGAGGGAAAAGCAGGCTCCCCGCCGAGCAGAGAGCCGGATATGGGGCTTGATCCCAGGACCCCAAGACCACGACCTGAGCTGAAGGCAGAGACTTAACCCACTGAGCCACCCAGATGCCCCTCCAAATGTCCCATTTTTTATATTCTTCTTTTTTAAGATTTTATTTATTTATTTGTCAGAGAGAGGGCGTAAAGCACAATTTAAAAATTCACCTGCAAGGGGGGCTCGGCAAGATGGCGGAGAAGTAGCAGCTGAGACGACATCAGGTAGCAGGAGATCAGCTAGATAGCTTATCAAACCATTGCGAACACCTACAAATCCAACGGGAGATCGAAGAGAGGAAGAACAGCAATTCTGGAAACAGGAAATCGACCACTTTCTGAAAGGTAGGACCGGCGGAGAAGTGAATTGAAAGCGACGGGAGGATAGACTGCGGGGGAGGGGCCGGCTCCCAGCAAGCGGCGGAGCAATGGAGCACTAAATCGGGACTTTTAAAAGTCTGCTCCACGGAGGGACATCGCTCCAGAGGCTAAACCGGGGTGAAGCCCACGCGGGGTCAGCGTGGCCCCAGGTCCCGCAGGGTCACAGAAGGATCGGGGGTGTCTGAGT
>PISX010026327.1:0-24643 GCA_004024625.1 Mellivora capensis | reverse complement strand
ACCCGGGATCGAGTCCCGCATCAGGCTCCCAGCTCCACGGGGAGTCTGCTTCTCCCTCTGACCTTCTCCTCGCTCATGCTCTCTCACTGCCTCTCTCTCAAATAAATAAATAAAATCTTTAAAAAAAAAAAAAAAAAAAAAAAAAAAAAAAAAAAAAAAAAAAAAAAAAAAACCCAAATAAAACCAAAAAAAAAAAAAAAAAAAAAAAGGAAAAAAAAGCCTGAGCTGTGATTCCACAAGCAACTACTACAACTGCCTCACTTCATGAAGGAAGCTATCAGACAAGCAGCAAACACACAATATGCCTCCTTTTCTTTCAGGCTCCTCACCACTTACCCCTAAGCTCCCTACGTGTACCTGAGTGGCTAAGAGCTCAGTGTCTGAAGTCAGACACCAAATCCTGGCTCCACCATTTAACACCTGATGTGACCTTGATTAAAATTAACTTCTCTAAACCAAAGTTTCCTCATCTGTAGGACAGGAAAAAAAAAACCTACCCCATAGCTGTTGTGAGCCTAGAAGGATCTAAATCATGAAGAGCTGCAGGGAGAGGGGCCCTTAAGGACCTGCCGGGCATGCAGGAAGCATGCAAGAGGTCTTAGCCAATGGGGCTGTCACCAGCCACAGTGGCCAGTACCCTGGCTCAGTCCTTTCACCCTGGGAAATGGCCCAACTCAAACACACTCCAGGTTCCCAAGTCCGGTTTTTTTTTTTCTCTTTTCCTAATCATCTACCATATCTTCACAGTGCCAGGTATTACAACCTAACATCAGAAAAAAAGAACTGATAGCTAGGTTTGCCTATTTTAAATGAGATAATTAGGGGTCAGGAAGCTTTTCTAGGATTTCTTCGCAAGCAGCACTCAGCCTAGACCTCAGGCCGGCTGTATACAGTGTTGGGTTTTTTTGTTGTTGTTTTGTTTTGTTTAAAAAAAAAAAAAAAAAAGGAACCGAGACCAAGTGGAGACTAGTCAGCTGAAATCCTGTGAACACTTGATTGCCCTGCTCCAGGCCTGATTATGTTACCACCCAGGCTAGGGAGAAACTTTCGCTCATTGCACTGCTGAATAGGATCCTCAGACCAACATGGACTTTGGGAAACATGATGACTGACAGTAAAATTTCTGAAAAGGGGAATGAAAGTTGGAGGTTTTCTATAATGTAGTCTCACTTAAACCCAAACTGAGTACATTTAAATCCACAAAGCCTGTAACAATCCCCTCAGCTCCTAACACAGTAACAAAAATAGTCATGAACACTGACTTAAAACATTCTCAACTCTAAAAGATCCCTATTTGTATTGTTGCTTCCCTCCAGCCCCTCAACCATTATATGCTTTCTAGGAACTACAATTACATGCTTAAAGGTTATACTAAATTATCACTCTATAATTAACCTATTTCTCAACCTTCTTTTCCCTTCATTACATTTCTCTCAAGATTCCTTCTACAAATTTCTTCTAAACACAGAACCTAGAGATTAACAAGCTACTGGTATCACTGTTGCCCTTTTTAAGTGCAGAAACTATATTCCCATACTGTATCAAATTATTTCCTAAGCCTTGGAATTAGAAGAGATAAATAAACAGCCTTCTTAGATATGAAACAGAAAGCTTTTCAAAACACAGAATTAAAAATAAAGCCGTCCAGTCACTGATCTCATTGTGAGAGATGTACCCAGGCTGAAATATAATGAAAAGCATGTAATTTTCATGAAAAATTTCTTCAAAGAGGAATTTAGATACTTAAAATTTATATTAAGTAGACAAAAAACTACCATAGTAAAAACATTACAGTGAGCTTTGCTGGTGTCTCATCATTTATAGAAAGAGCTGTGCTACCTGGTTTTTATTTAATAGGAAGTAACCTGTGATCTTAATATGAATTCCTTAAAAAAAAAAAAATACAAAGTAGCCACTAGGGACCATGCTTCTGTACACACAGAAAAAAGGCTTGTTAAATGCCTTACAGAAATTACCACAATATATTATTTGTGGCTTTAAAGTTCACCTTTAGGTTGTGAAAAATAAAGCAGAAAGTATAAAGGATAGACGGGGCGCCCAGCTGGCTCAGTTGGTGGAATGTGTGATTCTGAATCTTGGGGTTGTAAATTCAATCCCTAGATGCAGTGTAGAAATTACTCAAAAACAAAATCTTAAAAAAAAAAAAAAAAAAAAGTACAAAGGACAACACCATGGCATGGCACCTAATTTTGGAAAAGTGTCGGGGAGGGGGGTGGTTGGTGTCTAAGCAGCTTTCCATCCTATTCCTAGTTCTGTCACCCTAACAAAACAATGGTTGGCCTCTTCAACTTAATTTCAATGCTTGACTTCTTTCTATCTAAAATGAATAGATCAGAACAGATAGATACCTGAAATTTTTTTCAGGAATAAAAATATATAGATTTTTAACATGTGCATACATTACATGAAACCTGCAGATTGTTTTTACTGTAGTGAGTTTATGTTCCAACATTCGTATAAATGGGCCTGCCTACCTGTCTTATGTAGATGTCTGCCACCTACCCACATACACCTGCTGGCTCCTACTACAGACAAAAAACAAGCTTGAGGAAACTTGTCTTAAAACTCTAGTGACTCACAATCTTTCATATGGGCTGTAAGTGTGCCATCTTGGGATTCTTTTTTGTTTTGTTTTTTTAATAGCTATTTGGTAACAGCCTATAGAAATACCAGCTGTCCTTGCTACACCAAAGTGTGTTACTCAAATTCAGCTGTAAGCTGATTATTTGGAATTTGAAGAATAGTCTTATTTATAGTGGCAGTCTACTCTACTACACTTAACATTTGTTAAAGGTATTAAACTTCCTTTATATTGTGTTCAGTGGCCAGGGTGCCTGGGTGGCTCTGTCAGTTAAGCTTCTGCCTATAGCTCAGGTCATGATCTCAGGGTCAGGGGATAGAGCCCCACAGGCAGCTCCCTGCTCAGCTGAGAGTCTGCATCTCCCTCTGTCCCTCCCCACCCCAACTTGTGCTCGCTCTCTCTCAAACAAATAAATAAAATCTTTAAAAAAAAAAAAATATACACACACACACACACACACATTGTGTTCAGTGGTTAAATATTACTGTGTCTACAGGATACACAGGAATATCCTACCAATGCTGAAGATCTAGCAAAAGAAGAAAACACTCCCCATTATCCCTAAGCCTCTGTGATGATTCCAGTAGGACATGGTTAGGGTGAGAGACTGGAACCGGCTGAGGCAGAGTTGGAGTGGGAGAGAGTATAAAAAGCTGTCATTTCAGATCTGGTGAGAGGCTAAATGGCACAAAGTCATCATTCACATGTTAAAGATACTGACATGGTGAGTCAGAGATTTAGTTATCAGAGACTATAAAGATGAACCACGGCAATTACAGCCATTATTTGTATATCTGTTACAACCTTAAAAAATTTACTCACATCACACATTTTAAAAATGTAACTTTTAAAGAAATCATTTGAGTAATGACCTCCCTTTCTCAGAACTTTCTCAGTAAATAGGGTAAATCCTAAATAAACAGACTTCATTATATAGTACCTTAGGCTTCTTCTCTAGCCTTTCGCAGACATCCTAACTTTCAAGCTACATACTGAATTCCTTAGAAGCAAGGATCAACCGGCTAACACAACACTCAGATGCTTGCCAAACTACCGTATCTACATAAAGTACACCTAAATCTTCTTCAACAAGTCTCTGAAGTTTCTTAGAAGCTCTCTTCAGTCAGTAAATCGCCTTCACAGCACAGACCAAGAGTTTCATAAGCCTCCCCCAACCTTAACTTACAGAGGATACAATTTTTTCCATACCACAACAAATCCTCAGCTAAAGACTGATCACACTGCAAAGACCAGCCTGTACCAACAGGCCTCTGACAAAGGTCTATGGCATCATCAGTGCCAAAACTCTATACTAGAAACCTATTCTAAACCCTGACTGTGACAACGCATCCCTCCCAGTCACTCCTGAGAGCAAGCAAAAGGCTAAATGCTAGGGCCACCTATCACCTCTACAATCTCCATCGTCCAATGCCCTCCCCATACTCTACAGGCATGCCCCCTACCTCCCACCCTGTAAGTACTTGCTGATCACGCTGTCAGCTCAGCACTCCAGGACGAAATTCTCTTTATCCCTTTCTATTACCTTACCTGGTTAACTCCTCCCAAGATGTACTCCTGTCACTCAATCTGAAACGGAAGCATCAACGGAAGTCACACTCCCTTCATATTCTTCCAACAAACTCTGTGGGTTCTTGCCAGTCCCTGCACCAGCATCTGAGCCTCTAATTTCTACCTCTTCCAATTCAAGCCCATGGTTTGCCAAGACAAACATTCTCAAGCACAAACTTTTACATCAGTCTACGGAAATGTCTTTGGTGTTTTCCCCAACACTCAATGGCTGAAACCAGAAGAGTCCACAGCTAACACCAATCCTCTGCAGTCTCATCCTGACACTTCTGCCTTCGGCGTCCCACTCCCACCAATCAAAACCCATACGTCTATAAGGCTGTGGGCGCTTACTGCGCATTTTACTCTGCTTGGAATCCCTTTCTATTCCACTCCTTGTTCACTTGGCTAATTTCTACTCTAAGAAAATTTTCCCGTCCGTTGGTCCCATTCCAGGCTGAGTCAAGCAGTTCTCTGTTTCCAATAGCTCCCCACCTACCACAGATTTGGACGCTGTGTTTTTCCCTACTAAATAATGTGAAGAAAAGTGTACAGCTGTAATACAGCGCCTGGCACAAAAGAGGTGTAGGTCAGAAATTAAAGTCAGAACTGCCATTGATACAGAAGTGGAACAGTGATTTCAATGGGTCATTTAGAACATTTTTAAGGTCCTTGAAATGTTGATACAGTAGGAGATGAGTGCCCAGCACTGTCATCAGGATTATTAATTTGTAAAAAAAACAAAAACAAAAACAAAAACAAAAAACTTCATAATTATGAACATAATGTTTTCTTTTTCTATGATTTGTACTGTTTTGGTTAACAGTTACTGACAGCGTATGGGGCTAGAGATCTTCTGCAGCAAATTATGTCTTAGGCTTATTTTCAAATACCTTACTGTAAACAACAATTTCTTGAAATCAGCCCAGGTACTAAACAAAAAGTAGAAAGGAAACTGACACTTTATTTCCTATTATGTGCATTATGTGTATTACGTTATCTTGTTTAATTAAATTCTCCTCTGACAAAACATAAGGAAACTAAGGCCCAGAGAGGCTAAACAAAGCTGAAGGACAAACCGTGTAGCACGCCCTGTGGGAGAGCCAGATTTCAATGCAGCTACAAATTGCTCACTCTTCTCACATATAGAGAGATGCATATATTACGAAAACGTAGGAAGAGCTGATTGAAAGATAAAGACCCATGTAAACCACTTACCTTTGAAAAAACTACCGGCAAGATTAAATAACTATGCATTAAATTGTATACATGTGGCAAGTTACTACATATGCATAATTAAAAACATTAAATATTAAAATGAATCTCCACTGAAATTAAAACATTCAATCAAATGCTTTTAAAAAATCCAATTAGAGTAGTTTTCTTTTTAAATGTGTTTAGACCGCTTAACATAGATAGTTGATACATATATACTACCTTCTTTTGAGCAGCTTCCTTCTTTTTCTTGTCGTCTTTTTTCTTTTTCTTTTCTTCCATCAACTGTTCTTCTTCTTGCACTAAATCCCTGAACCACACAGTTGCAATTAACGTTCCCAAAATGTATTAAGAAATAAAAATAATGTTGCATACAGATTCATTTTCACTCTTATTAGAAGACATGGCAAATTACTCTCTTTATCATTCATCAAAATAAAACCCAGCTTGCAACCTCCATCTAACTCCGGAGCCACTACTTAGTACTCTGCTTTAGGAAGTCAAAATAGCGGAGCTTTGAGCTTCATGTCATGTCAAGGAAGACAACCTAAAATTAGCAAATTTTACTCTGGGAAACAAGCTACACTCCCTGATTCTAGAATGTAAACACTGTGTGAGCCAGAGTTACCTTGCTTCTGGCCCCAACTATCAATTAGCAGCTAGTAGCAATGCCTCAGACCTCCCCACCATCCTCTCTGCCCTGGTATCTGGGGTACTATTGGCTTTCTTTGCCCTAAAAAGCTTTATTAACTATTTTGTAAACACAAGTTATTCATAAAAAGATCATGTAGTTCAGCTTTACAGTAATTTCATAGCCCATAAATATTCCAAACTATTCTTTCAGTACATGGGAATCAATAATACGCTCATTATATAAGTTTGTTTCAATTCTTAAAATAACAAATGCTGAAAGTTGTCAACAGAACCCCTGGTTCAGGATTTCAAAATGATAGACAGACTGAGTAAATGGGTCTGCCTCTTCTTTTCCACTCCACCTTACTGAAATGAAAGGAAACAAGGTAATATACATCTCTTCTGAGCTGAGGCATACACAAGAGCAAAAAAAGCTACAATCCAAGAATAAACACAAGAAAAGTCTTGAATGGATGTGTGTGCCACCCTCTGGCAGAGCTCTAGAGAGGCTCCAACAGAGCTAGGAGAGCAGAAATAGACATGGAGCAAAAAGACTGCCTAAGGAATAGAAAGGCCACAGCTATTCAACTCCTCCTAACCACTTTCCATCCCCAAGACTACATGGCTACACACAGCAACTACACTTGAATCCTGCCTAAAACCAAAGAAACTCTCTAAAGAAACAAAACCTAGGCAGGAGGCAGGCAGGGCTCCTGCTAGAGGTCTGGTGCCCCAGATCAAAGTCGTCTTTATTGGAATCTACCACCACTCTCCTCCATCACACCCTAGATTAAAGCCTGCCAATCACCACACTTCTCAGACACAGAGCTCAGTACCAGCCTTTCTGGTCAAGGTAGGAGCCTCTAAGGAATGAGGAAACTTCAGTGCATTCTAACCATAAAGGTCCTTGTTCTCATGGAAAAAAAAAAAAAGGAATGAGGAAACTTCAAAGAAAAGTTAAGAGGAGACTCACTCCAGTTACCTACATTAATAACCCTAGATTCAAGAACCTAAACCTTCATCCACAATATCAACAGACAACCAAAAATCAGATACTTGACGAAAATCAACAAAGAGAAAATTTCTAACTCTGCCCTGAGGAAGCAAGGAAGCTTCCCAGAGGGAACAGACAGACAAGGCAAGGTTCAAGGTAACATGAACCAGACATTTGGGGAACTGCAAACAATTTATCAAGGCTGCAAAGCAGATGGCATTGGGGATGCAGAAGAGAAAATGAGAAAGACAAGCAAACACAGAGGAAACTGTAAGGATTGCCACAGGTGGAGCGCAATGAGATCACACTCGACTGAAGCCGGCTTGCTGACGGAGGAACTGAGGAGCCACAGGTAGGCAGGCAGTGAAAAACAAACTGAGTGACATCACGGATGACTGCCGGCGATCCAGCAAGGTTGAGTATGTGACTGCTGAAGTCAGTGAGAAGTTGGAAGGAGATAACTGTTGCTATACTCCCTTGTCATTTTGTTCCAAGTAGGACTGCCATGTGGCTAACGGAGTAGCAAAACAGACTCATGCCAACCACAACCATGACTCATTCTCCCCTCTTCTGCGTGAGGGAGGCAAGGAGAGTGAGCTCACTCACTCACACTGTAATCCTGGGTAAGTCAGGGACCGAGCTAGCCACACATGATTAAGAGTAAAATCAGTAAACAAATGAACTTATATCATTGTCATGTTGTCCATCAAAAGCAGATTACTGCTCTAACTACTTAACCTTCTACAGCCTCAGTGCCCTCCTTAAAATTGGAGATTAATTTCTGTACTTCTACTTCGTACCATTTTTGTTAGGATTAAATGAAGGGTGCTTACTTAACACAGTGTCTCTAGTAAGCACTCAATGCCTAGTTAAGAACTCCTCTCACCAGTTCTCAGTGGGATCCATGACTGTCTTTACTTTTGTCAGAATTTATGGGCACTTATGATACAGAAACATCAGGAATCTTCAGCATTTGTTCTCTGTGTCCTCCTGTGATTAGACACAGGTCCTTGTCCAATCTTGTTTTCTGTCTCTATAATTCTACCCTAAGGTATGCTCCCTTACTATTTACCTGGAATTTTTTCTCTCTTCTCAACTTTCATTCTGAAGGCTTTTTGATGAGGTTAGCAAGTATTTTCCTAGCCCAAAATGGTGGCTTTAGTAGTTAAAAGATGTAATACATTAGCTCTCAAGGAACGATTACAGTATCAGCTGATACTCTAAGCACCGTGGCAAGTTTTGTTCTTCAGCACTGTCACCACAGCCAACTGACCACACCTGACCCACATCTTCTCCTTCAGAAAGTTAAGTGGAAAAATACATAAATATAGCACCTGTGCCCAAACACTGGCTTTCAGGATTTAAATGCTAGTAGATTCATTTAAGACATCTGACTCTATCATTTACATATCTATGAAATAGAAAGGGCTGATGGATCTGATAGGTCTAAGTGGTCCATCATATTTGACATATGCTCCATAAAGACAACATTCCAGTCAGCAATCATTCATTCCTTGAATTAGGTACCCCAATTCTGCAAGTCCTGGACTCAGGAACAAGAACAAACTTCAAAGTGATTAAAATGTCAGTGATTAAGAGTGTGTGGGTGGCTCAGTCAGTTAAGCGTCCGACTCCTGATTTCAGCCCAGGTCATGATCTCAGGGTTGTGAGATCAAGGCCTGGGTCTCAGGCTCTGTGCTGAATGTAGAACCTGCTTAAGATTCTCTCTGCAGGGGCACCTGGGTGGCTCAGTTGTTAAGTGTCTGCCTTCGGCTCAGATCATGATCCTAGAGTTCTGAGATCGAGCCCCACATCGGGCTCCCTACTCCACGGAAACCCTGTTTCTCCCTCTCCCACTCCCCCTGCTGTGTTCCCTCTCTTGCTGTGTCTCTCTCTGTCAAATAAATAAATAAAAATATTTTAAAAAATAAAATAAAAAATAAGATTCTCTCTTGCTCCTCCTCACCCTCACCCCTTTCTCTCCCTCTATAAATAAATAAAGTAAATGTCAGTAACTATGTTGGGCACTTTATGTATATTTTCCCATTTTACTATCACTTTTTAAAAAGTGATAAAAGATGTGGGATGCCTGGGTGGCTCAGTCAGTTGGGCAGCTGCTTTCGGCTCAGGTCATGATCCTGGTGTCCTAGGATCGAGTCCCACATCAGGCTCCTTTCTCGGCGGGGAGCCTGCTTCTCCCTCTGCCTCTGCCTGCCACTCTGCCTGCCTGTACTCACGTGCTCTGACAAATAAATAAATTTTTTTTAAAAAGTGATAAAGATATTACCCGTTTACTGATGAAGAGACTGAACCATAGGAAAGCGAAATGAATTGTCCAAGGTCATACAGCTAGTACAGGGTAGAGATAAAATTCAAATCAAGGCTCTCAATGTCCTAGTCTTTCCTCTAGAGCATGAAACCTCCCACAGTAAAGTACTAGCTCCTTTTAGGAGCCACAGAGTATAAATCCTTTGGCCTTAGACAGACTAATTGCTATATCTTCTTCCTTACAATGTATCTTTTCCCCAGACTGTGTGCCTCCACAATCCTTTCCTTATATCCTTCTACCTTTTACAAGAACACTTAGAATGTTCAGCAGGAAAGACAAAGTATTAGATTTCCAGGAATCATGGCTGTGTGATCAGGAGCAAGAACCGGAAAAAAAAAATCAAAGACAAAGACTGAACAGCGACTGGTCTGAAGAGGGAATCAGGTACAAGTGATCATTAAGAGAGCAACTGCAGGGGCACCTGGGTGGCTCAGTCGTTAAGTGTCTGCCTTTGGCTCAGGTCATGATCCCAGGATCCTGGGATTGAGCCCGGCATCCGGCTCCCTGCTCAGTGGGAAGCCTGCTTCTCCCTCTCCCACTACCCCTGCTTGTGTTCCCTCTCTTGCTGTGTCTCTGTCAAATAAATAAATAAAATCTTAAAAAAGAAAGAGAGAGAGAGCGCGCACTTAACTACAACATTTATTTTGCGAATTTCTGTGGGAGATACAACTAGCAAATGGCTGTAAGGTCCCACATCTGAGGAGTTCAACAGCTTAAAAAGAAAGAGAAATAGGAAGGTACCTCAAATGGTACCAGAAATGTTTGTCCTCGAGGAAAAACTCATCATGGAAATGCCAGGTGCGTGACAGAGTACACAGTATGCTATGGTCTGTGTAAAAAGCGAGAGAGAGGATATGCACTCTCCTTTCCCTGTATGTGTACAAAATGACTGTGCAGGAACACCTAAGGAACAAATAGCGACTGTGGGGAGGAGGAGGGAGGAACTAGGCCGGTGGGGGATGGGAGGAAGGCTCTCACTGTACAAACTTTTTCATATATTTTAATTTCTGATTCATCTGTGAATGATAGCATTGAAAAATTAAATATTAGGGGAGCCTGGGGGGCTCAGTAGGTTAAGCACCTGCCCTCAGCTCAGGTCATGATCTCAGGGTCCTGTGATCAAGTCCCAGTGTCAGGGTCCCCACTGGGTGGGTAGTCTGCTTCTCCCTCTACCCCCACCCCTGGCTTGTGCCCTCTCTCTCTCAAATAAATAAGTAAAATCTTTAAAAATAATTAAATATTTAAAAATTTCAAGCATTAATATTAAATAAGTAAGTTTTAATATCTAAAAAGTAAAAAACTGTCCTCAGTTTCTGGTTTGCTGGGAGATTTGGTCATGGGTGCATGCTATATTTTGTTAGATTTCTTGCCTGTAGCGACTGAAATGGTTATATGTGATTAACTGTATTGATGGATTTTCTAGTAGTGAACCAAGCTTGCATTCGTTAGTATAAACCAAATTCTAACTACTACTTGTGGGCGCCTGGTTGGCTCAAGTAGGTTAAGTGACTGCCCTCGGTTCAGGTCATGATCCCAGGGTCCTGGGATGGAGCCCTACATGGGGCTCCCTGTTCAGCAAGGATTTAGTAAAATAGTAAAGATTTTTTTTTTTTTTTTTTTTTTTGCTTCTCCCTCTCCCTGCCTGCTACTTCCCCTACTTCTGCTCTGTCAAATAAATAAACAAAATCTTTAGAAAATTAATAAATAAATAATATTTTTTAAAAACACACTGCTAGGGACACCTGAGTGGCTCAGTTGGTTAAGCGGCTGCCTTCGGCTCAGGTCATGATCCCGGCGTCCTGGGATCGAGTCCCGCATCGGGCTCCTTGCTCAGCGGGGAGCCTGCTTCTCCCTCTGCCTGTGCTCGCTCTCTCTCTCTGACAAATAAATAAATAAAATCTTTAAGAAAAAAAAAAAACCACACACAAAAAAACCACACTGCTAGTTTTTCTTTTTGATAAATACAGATTAAAAGATGAAACTATAGGGCACCTGGGTGGCTCAGTGGAGTAAGCCTCCGCCTTCGGCTCGGGTCATGATCTCAGGGTCCTGGAATCAAGCCCCGCATCAGGCTCTCTGCTCAGCAGGAAGCCTGTTACCCCTCTCTCTCTGCCCGTTTTTCTGCCTACTTGTGATCTCTCTCTGCGTCAGACAAATAAAATCTAAAAAAAAAAAAAAAAAAAAAAAAAGGATGAAACTATAATGTTATACCTTTTTTTCTTTTTTACTACTTTTATTGGTAAAATGTTCAAGAGTAATAATATCTGGCAACAATGAGAGTTAAAAGGTTCTCTCTCACATTTTACATCGCCAGTGGGAAACTACAATTTTTTGGGAAGAACTGTGGTAAGAATTTTAATGACTGAATTTATACATATTCTAGCCAGCCACCCCATTCTGCAGAAAGTTATCTGACAGCAATAAACCCCTAGAACGCAAGGCCATGTGCCCATCATACTTCACTGCAATGTCCACAAAGACTGGAAAGCAGAAAAACAGAATGTCTATCAATTAAAAGAAATGGCTCTTCTATGGCATAGCATAGCATGTTGTATTGAAAAGGAATTGAGGGACGCCTGGGTGGCTCAGTTGATTAAGCGGCTGCCTTCGGCTCAGGTCATGATTCCAGCGTCCTGGGATTGAGTCCTACATCCGGCTCCTTGCTTGGCAGGGAGCCTGCTTCTCCCTGTGCTCGCTCGCTCTTTCTCCCTCTGACAAATAAATAAATAAAATCTTAAAAAAAAAAACACAAAGAAAAGGAATTGATTTGTTTATTGATATGAAAACAAGTTTCTTTTTAAAAAATTTTTTAAAGATTTTACTATTAACGGGGTGCCTGAGTGGCTCAGTGGGTTAAAGCCTCTGCCTTCGGCTCAGGTCATGATCCCAGGGTCCTGGGATCGAGCCCCGTGTCGGGCTCTCTGCTCAGCGGGGAGCCGGCTTCCCTTCCTCTCCCTCAGCCTGTCTCTCTGCCTACTTGTGATCTCTGTCTTTCAAATAAATAAATAAAATCTTAAAAAAAAAAAAAAAAAGATTTTACTATTAAGTTACCACTACACTCAGCATGGGGCTCAAACCCACAACCCCAAGATCAAGAGTCACATACTCCACCGACTCAGCCAACCAGGAGCCCCAGGAATATTCCTTATTTAAAATAAGAAAGGCAAATTGCAAAAATGTGAACATGTTATCCCATAGTTTTTTCAAGCTTTCTGTATGTGTATGTGAACTTTATACAAATTTAGATACAGACATGAGGAAACACTCTCCTAAACTAGTAATAGCAGAGTAACCTCACAACTGGACCAACTACTTAAAGAAATTATTATGTTTTTTAAAAAGTGCAATTCAGGGGCTCCTGGCTGGCTAAGTCAGAAGACCGTACAACTCCTGATCTTGGGGTAGTGAGTGTGCATCCCATGTTGGGTGTAGGGATTACTTAAATAAATCAAAAAAAAAAAAAAAAAAAAAGGTATATCTCAATTTGAAATGTTGTGTTATGTGTATGTTACTTTTGTAAATTAGTACTAAAGCAATATTTATGAAAATACCATAATACCCAGGATTTGCTTTCACTATCCAGGCCCCACCCCATGGCTCCAAAAAACAAAGAGAGAAAAATGCCACATGATTAACAAAATGCTGGCAATTGCTGAAACTGGGTAATGGGTCCATTTATCTTCCTGATTCTGTTCTCTTCTAATGCATATGTTTGAAACGTTCCACACTAAAAGATAAAAAATTATAAGCCTCCACACGAGTGATTAAAGGCAACAAGAGGGGAGATTAGAGACAGGAAGAAGCAAAAGTGTGTCAGAACCAGAGTCCTGGAAACTGGAAAAGAATGCGTAAGGCAAGGGCCCATGATAGCAGCAGGACACAGCTGGGATCTAGAATGCCCCTCCTTATCTTGCTCTTCCTGATGCTTGATGGGTCAGTTTTTTCTATATCCCCAACATGACTATCATTAAAAGTAATCACTTCCAAAGGGTACTCTTGTAAAATGCTGAAGTTTGGACTAATAAAGTGCACTGTTGAAGAATTTGGAAGTAACTAATATCAGATTCTCAAATGTGACTATGTTATGACCCATTAATTCCCATCAAAGCCCATAAAAAAGAAATTGTACAAAAATAGATACTGCAAAATAGCCTAAAAGCCAGTCAGTAGAGAAAAGTTATCAGAGCATAATGTACTCATACCATGGAATCCTACAGTAGTTTAACAAATGGAAGGGAGTTTGTAGATGTCCATGGTGTGCAAAAGAGTTAACACAGCAGATCTGAGACTGTAATCCTTAGAAAGGCTGGCCCTTGACTGGTGTGAAGGAAGCTGGATATCAGAGTTTCCCACCATTCCCTAAATGGCAACAGTAAACTGTACTAACAATACAGTTTATGCTGAAAACCTTTCCTTTTGGGAATCTGGAAGTTTAGTAAGTATTAGACAGAGGGTGCATACGTGACCGGCCCCTAACAAAAACCTTGGGCACTGAATTTCTAATGAGCTTTCCTGGTAGACATTTAACACATGTTGTCATAATTTGATACTAGACAAATTAAGCATGTCCTGTGTGACATGACAGGGAGAGAACTCTTGGCAACTTGCACCTACTTTCCTCTGGAATTTGTCCAATGTGCCCTTTTCCTTTGCTGATACTTTTGATGAAATAAATCATGGCCATGAGTATAACTGTATGCTGAATCCCAGGGAATCATCACACCTGAGGGTGGTATTGGGGACCACCTGACAAACATGGATTTACAGGTAAAGATCTCTAAGACATATTGCTGAGTCAAAAGAAAGTCAATATTCAGATCAGTGTATCATTTGTTAGAAAAACAAGAAGAAAATTCCATTACAAAGTACCCATTTTCCACAGTACAGCAGGGAAGCAGACCCTCAAGGTACCTGGATGAGCTGACTCTACATCCAAAATTATTTAGTGATAACCTCTGCAGTGTTTAGCCAATGAAACAATAATACTGGCTTAGGAATTCCTATAAGGCGGGGCACCTGGGTGGCTCAGTCATTAAGGAATTCCTATAAGCCAAGCAGTCTCTGTGGACTGGGAGAACCTAAGCAGAAAACACAATTTTATTTTATTATTTTTTTCTTAGAAAACGTAATTTTAAGCTATAATTTTAAAGAAACAACTTAAACACACCTGAAATAAGGAAACAAGTAATCATTTGGTGGAGGCTGTAAAGCAAGTTTAGGTCAATAAAACATGCACATGAGCTGTTAGAGCTATGGAAGCCTTCAAGGAGCAGTAAAAGCAGCTGATCTTGAAGGATCTTAAAAGAAGAATCTTCTACAGCAAGGTGGGCCTTTTCAGGCAAGGGAGCACAGAAGGGCATGGACACCAGCAAAGCAGGGAGACTTGTCAGCATGATTTCAGGGAGCAGGACTGACAGGGAAAGAAAAAGGGAGGAAAAGCTGGGTAAAGTTGGACATACATTGCTAAACACGGTAAGAAAGCTGCTGCAATAATTCGAGTAAAGGTGCAATGCTCTACGCCAAAATACCAGATTGAACCGGAAATGAAAAGCAAAGAGTAACACCAAGGTAATCATGAGAAACTGGAAAAACTGACAGTAGTAAGAAGAATGACAGGAGAGGTAGATTAATGGCAACTCCAGATTATAGAAAGTAAACATTTTAAAATGGAGGTTCTGCTGTTAAAACTGATTATACAGTAATGGGACAAGGAGTTATTGCTTGTTTTATGAAACAGAAGACCTGGGGCAGCGTTCCAGAGGGCCCAACTAGTCTATCAGTCAGCAACTTACCATAGGCTGCTCATCACGGACAGAAGCCAGCTGTATGCAACAAGCTGGTTATGAAAATATTTCACATCTTCTGCCAAAAATGCTCTTCTTCTACTTTTCCCCTTACACTCTATTTTCTCCCAGCCTTCCTGCTTCCTCTTTTATAGCTGCTTGCCAACCCTCCTTCTCTTTTCATCCTTCTCATCCTCCTACTCGTAAATTAATCACCAAAGCCAGTCTAGCACCCCACAGCACAAAGCCACCAGTAACCGTCAAAACTATGATCTCGCCACATGGTAGAGATGGAAACCCAGCTGCAGCAAAAATAGGCAAGAATGAAATCAGGGGTTTGGAGAAGTTTTTCAAATAAATAAAGACGACTAGTACTTATTTGCAGGTAGAAAAGGGGTCAGGAAATAAAAGTATTGGAGAAAGTGGTGGCAGGGAGGGTGGCACAAGAGAGGCTAGTTTCCAATCATGGCCAGTTTAATTTCCACAAATGCTGAAGGAGTTCAATAGGTGATACGTCCATAAAATGGAATAGTATGCAACTATAAAACAGAAGACTGTCCATGTTCTGGTAGGAAAGGATCTGGAAGGCCTGCAGTTAATTGGAAGAAAACTAAGGTTCAGTATACTATGTTTTGTGTTAAGAGGAAGCGAGAGATAAAAAAATATATATCCCCACATTTTGTATTTGCATAATGCTGGAAACACACATAAATAACAATACCTATTCGTGACAGGAATACGGGGAGCAAAAAGGAACAGAGAAAGGACAGCAACAATACTGTATATTTATAGATAGTACTTGATTTTGAACCATAAAGCACAGACCGAAAGCTTAGCTTTGGAGGCATGGGTGGTAGTGAAAAGCCAGCATACCTTCCTCTTAAGAATGAAGGGAAAATAGGGGTGCTTGGGTGATTTAGTGGGTTAAGGCCTCTGCCTTTGGCTAGGGTTGTGATTCTGGGGTCCTGGGATCGAGCTCCGCGTCGGGCTCTCTGATCAGCAGGGAGCCTTTTTCCCTTCCTTTCTCTGCCTGTCTCTCTGCCTACTTGTGATCTCTGTCAAATAAATAAATAAAACCTTAAAAAAAAAAAAGAATGAAGGGAAAATAGGACAGAGACAGCAGTGACTTATCAGATGATAGAGTCTGGATCTCTTCAAAAAGTAAGAGGTTGAGTGTAAAGGAGGCTTCCACTGGCCCCATAATCTAGGCAACAAAATAAGGCAAATAAACAATTACAACCCATTGAATAGAATAATATAACAATCTATGAGTCCTTATTGATATTAACAAATGGATGGATGAACAAACAGGGTAAAGGGAAAGATCTTGAGGCAAAACACCAAGTAATGTAGAAAGAATGTCAGCCCTGAAAAGTCACTATTTGGTGATCCATTGATTCAGGCAAGAATCCTGATGAAAAACAAGGTATTTTTTTTTTAAGATTTTTTAAAATTTATTTTCAGCCTAACAGAATTCATTGTTTATGCACCACACCCAATGCTCCATGCAATACGTGCCCTCCATAATACCCACCACCTGGCTCCCCCAACCTCCCACCCCCCGCCCCTTCAATACCCTCAGGTTGTTTTTCAGAGTCCATAGTCTCTCATGGTTCACCTCCCCTAAAAACAAGGTATTTTACACAGTCTCTAAGTTCCCCCAACAATAATTATTAATTACAAAAGCAAAAATCTGAATTTTATGGTTACAAACCTGACATATTACCGCTTTAACCAAGTAACTGCAGTTATCATCATCGGTAATGTGACAAATGAACAACACGCACCTCCTGATAGGACACACTAGCTAACACACATGTGTTCTGAGCTACTCCTGCCAAAAATGCATAACCTGAACCCAGTCAAGAGGAAACATCACAACAGCTTCCGGCCTCCAGAGCTAAGGGAAGGTACGTTTCTTGGCTTTAAGCCGCCATGTCCGTGGTGGTGTTTCAGTCATGGATGCATCGGAAAGCCAAGAACAGGGGTGCCTGGGTGGCTCAGTGGGTTAAAGCCTCTGCTTTCGGCTCAGGTCATGATCCCAGGGTCCTGGGATTGAGCCCCACATCGGGCTCTCTGCTCGGCAGGGAGCCTGCTTCCCCCTCTCTCTCTGCCTGCCTCTCTGTCTGCTTGTGATCTCTGTCAAATAAATAAAATCTTTAAAAAAGGGGCGCCTGAGTGGCTCTGTTGGTTAGGCGACTGCCTTCAGCTCAGGTCACGATCCTAGAGTCCTGGGATCGAGTCCCACATCAGGCTCCCAGCTCCATGGGGAGTCTGCTTCTCCCTCTGACCTCCCCTCTCATGCTCTCTTACTCTGTCTCTCTCTCAAATAAATAAATAAAATTTAAAAAAATCTTTAAAAAAAAAAAAAGCCAAGAACAAAGGTATTAGTCCTAATGTGTGCTGCTGACTTGTCATCTCGGTAAGAAAGGACTATCTGCCCTGGGGGGCGTGTTCTGCTCCCAGGTCACTCTGAGACAGAGCAGCTGCCCAGTTCAGGGAGCAGGCCTCGGGTTGGAATCTGTGTGTGGGTTTCCCGGCCCCACAAGAGGCACACTGTAACCCAAAGCCCCCCGGACATTCACAGTACCCCATCCTTTTCTCCTTGCTTTGGTTCCTTCTTGCCCCATCTGGCAGGAGGTTCATAAAGGCATATTCTGTGAGCAAGGACTAAAGCCCCAAACAGCAACCTGTGGAAAGTGTCAGTGGCCCTTTGAAGTCAGCGTGAGATCGGCCAGCATCGTCCCTTTGGGCCTTGACTTGTAGCAAATATCCGGGGCTGGGTGTCTGGCCCATGTGAATATTAGAGAGGAAGTTTTAGAAGGATCACCGGATTTGGGACTGGTTCTTACAAAGGGACAATATTAGAAATCATTTTGTTTGGAAAAAAAAAAGAAAAAGAGAGAGGAAACATCACACAAATATGAACTGAGAGATATCCTACGGAATGACTAGCCTGGACTCTGTAAAAAAAATACCAAGATCTTCAAAAACAGAGAAACTTCCAGAATGCAGGTGACTAAACAAACGTGAAAACCACAAGCAAGCTGTATTCCTGAACTGAATCTCTAACAAGAAAAAATTTTCTGATTTACTCTAAAAGGCATTATTGAAACAACTGGCAAAATTTGAGTAAGATCTATAGCTTCACTATTAAGACTATACCAATATTACTTTCCCAATTTTGATAACAGTACTGTAGTTACTAAGGAAATGTCTTTGGGGTGCCTGGGTAGGTGGCTCAGACAGTTAAGCGTCTGACTTCAGCCCAGGTCTTCATCTCAGGGTTGTGAGGTCAAGCCCTGTGTTGGCAACCTACTAAAAAAAAAAAAAAAGTCTTTGATTTTAGGAAATAACTATTTAAAAGTTTTTAGGGCTAAAGGAACATCATGCTTTCAGGTCATTCTAAAAGGATCCAGAAAAAAAGTTACTGTTTTTTTCTTGTATGTAACAAGAGAGAATGATAAAGCAAATGTGTTTGAATGTTAGCATTTGAGTAATACAGGTGAAGGCTATTCAGGAATTCTTTGCTCTATTCTTGCAAATTTTCTCTAAATCTTAATTATTTTAAAATAAAAAGCTTAGAGGGGCAATGGGTGACTCAATCATAAAGTGTCTGCCTTCAGCTCAGGTCATGTTCCCAGGGTCCTGGGATCAAGACCCCACATCGGGCTCCCTGCTCAGCAAGAAGCCTGCTTCTCCCTCTCCCTCTGCCCCTGCTTGTGTCCCCTCTCACTGTCTCTCTCTGTCAAATAAAGAAAATCTTAAAATAAAATAAAATGTTTAGGGTGAGGACAGTTGGGTGAGATTAGAAACAGAACAGATACCCTACCACAATGACAGAAGCACTCTGTAGTTTGCAAGTGCTCTGAGAGATTATCCATTGGAAGCTGAAGGCTGACACACAGAACTGATGTTACTGCTATTTGACACTTAGAAACCAAGGATCAGAAGGTCTAAATGACTTGTATGGTAGGTACAAGGTAATGGTAAGGCTGACCCAAAACCTGGTTTCCTAAACTCTACTCCTCTTTTGAGGCTTAAGTTAATTACTAGCTCCTTCATGATTCTTTCCAACTCCCACAAACTTCACCCTTCACCTCTCATTAAACAATGTTCATTTTCTAATTATTTCAGATGTTAATCTCACTTTTCCAAATAGGACTAATTGCTGCTCTGAGGGCAAAAACCAGTTCTACTTGTATTGTACACGCCAGCATTGAGCACTGCAATTAAATTCCTGCTTCTTTGCTTTTACTAACACTCTAACTCTGTCACCAACCACCAAAGAGGCATTCTTTTCACTCTTACTTCTATCCACATTCTGGTTAAGGACCATCCTACTTCAGTCTCCAATACCTACTTGTGTAAGCACCTTATTTCTCTTAAGCCTCCATCTCCTCATTTGTAAGAAGTCTCAAACTGTACCTCCTCCCAAGGGCTGTTGTGAAAATTAAATTAAGTAATGCAGAGAAAGTGCTTAACAGATGTATATAATATATACACTCATTGTTAGCTACAAGACTTAGGTAAAAACACTGCTCTAAAGCTAAGGTTAGGACACAAAGGTTCCAACTGAAGGGAGAACCTACAGTAGAAAACAGAACTGACGCAGTTCTTTGAGTGGCTATCATCAAGAAGACAAAAGATAACAAGTGCTGGTGAGGACACAGAAGAAAGGGAACCCAGTGTGCACTGCTGGGAATGTACACTGGTGAACCCATTACAGAAAACAGTGTGGAGTTTCCTCAAAAAAATTAAAGATACAATTGCCAGTGAGCCAGTAATCCCACTTCTGGGTATACAATCAAGGGAAATAAAACCAAGGTATCAAAAAGGTTATGTGCACTTCCATGTTGACTGCAGCATGATTCACAACAGCCAAGATATGGAAACAGCCCAAGTGTCTACCAATGAATGATGTAGATGTGGCACACATGTGTCTATGTTGTGTGTCTCTACACACGATGGAGTATTATTCAGCCACAAGAAAGAAGGAAATTCTGCCATTTCCGACAACCTGGATGGGCCTTTATGGCACTGTGCTAAGTGAAGTCAGTCAGAGAAAGACAAATACTGCATATCACTTATACATGAAATCTAAAAAAAGATGAACTTGTAGAAACAAAGTAGAACAGTGGTTACCAGGGGTATGGAGTGGGAGAACTGGGGAGATGCTGTCACAGTATACAAACTTGCAACTAGAATAGGAGTAAGTTCTAGAAATCTAATGAATAGAATTGTGATTACAGCCAACAAAACTATTATATACTTCAAAGTTGTTAAAAGACTAGATCTCAAATGTTCTCACCAAAAAGGAATGCTAATTATGTGACATGATAGAGGTGTTAGCTAACACTATAGCGGTAATCATACCGCAATACATAAACATATCGTATCAACACACTCTACACCTTCAACTTACACACAGACTCCAGTATCTTTAAAACAAAAAACAATACAAACAAAAAACAGCACACAAGGGCAATGGACTAACCACTGGGGGGAGGGGGGGATGAGTTGCCAATTATATCCATATAAAGCTGGAAAAAATTAAAATTAAAAAGCAAAAATGAAAACAAAACTCAATTCATAAGAACAATTATTATAGCACAATGAAGAATAAGGTAGATGCCAGAACAATTCAAGACCCCAGGTTCCAAACCAGACCAAACTAAGTACCAGGTACCAAAAATAGACAAAGAATCAAAACTCCAGACCAAACTCTTATGAATATAGACACCAAAATCTATAACAGAATACTAATAAATTGAACCAGCAACATATAAACAGGACTAAGGACCATGCTCAACCGAGATTTATCCCAGGAATTCAAGGTTGGTTTAACATATGAAAATCAATGTACTACAACATATTAACAGAACAAAGGGCTGAAACTACATGATCTCACTAGATACAGAAAGAGCATTTGACAAAATCCACCCTTTCATGACAAGACAAAAACAAACTAGAAATAGAAGGAAACTTCCTTAACCTGATAAAGGCCATCGACAAAAGCCCACAGATCACAACACACATAACGGTTAAAACTGAAAGCTTTTCCTCCAAGATGAGAACTGAGACAAGAATGTCTGCTCTTGCCATTTCTAGTCAACACTGTACAGTAGGTTCCATTCAGAAAAACTGAGCAAGAAAAATAAATAAAAGGCATCGAGATTGGAAAGGAAGTTGTAAAACCATCTCTATTTGTTGATGATACAATGTTATAGAGGGAGAGTACTAAAGAACACACACACACACTAAGAGAAATAATAAACAAATTTGGCACAGCTGCAGGATACAGGATCAACATACAATATCAACTGATTGGGGCACCTGGGTGGCTCAGTCAGTTAAGCATCCAACTCTTGATTTCAGCCCAGGTCACGATCTCGTAGTCATGAGATCAAGCCCCGCATTGGGCTCCATGCTGGGTGTGGAAGTCTGCTTAGGATCCTCTCTCCCTCTGCCATCCCCTACCCCACCCCCCACACCCCAGCATGTGTGAGAGCGCACACACTCTTCTTTTAAAAAAAAAAAAAAAAAATCAATTGTCTGATGCGCTACAACATGGATGAACCTTGGGGACATTATGCTAAGGGAAGTTAGTCACAAAAGGACAAAAATTGCACAATTCCACTCATATAAGGCACCTATAACAGTTAAATTCACAGAGACAGAAAGCAGTATACTGGTTGCCAGGAGTTGAGAGGATGGAAGAATGGGGAGTTATTGTTTAACAGGTACAGAGTTTCAATTTTGTAAGATGAGAAGAGTTGTGGAGACCGATGGTGGTGACATTTGCACAACACTATGGAAATGTAGTTAATGTCACTGAAATGTACACTCAGAATTGGTTAAGATGGTAAACTGGACATAACAAAATTTTAAACTTTTGTGCTTTAAGGGACAACAATCAAGAAAAAAGGCAACCCATAAAGTGGGAGAAAATATTTGTAAATCATGTATCTAATAAAGGACTTGTATCTAGAATATATAAAGAACCCTAATATGGCACTGGCTAGCTAGTTTATAGGGCATGAGACTTCTGATCTCATTTGATCTCAGGGTTGTAAATTTAAGCCCCATGTTGGATATAGAGATTAAAGATTTTTTTAAAAAATTCATTTGATGGGGTCAGGGGGCAGGGCAGAGTCACTGGGAGAAGGTGAAACAGGCTCCTTGCTGAGCAGTGAGCTCAACATGGTGCTCAACCCCAGGACCCCAAGATCATGACCTGAACCAAATGGAGACGCTTAACTAACTGAGCCATCCAGGAGCCCCTTGAAATTAGTTAAAAATAAAATCTTAAAAAAAAAATTCTTATAACTCAACAATAGAAAAATGACCAACTTTTATTTATTTATTTTTTTGAAAAATGACCAACTTTTAAAATGGACACAGGATCTGAATAGACATTTCCCCAAATCAGACACATAAATGGCCAATAAGCATGCAAAAAGATGTCCACATCATTAGTTATTAGGGAAATGCAAATCAAAACCTTAACGACATACCACTTCACACGAAGATAATAAAAACAAACAGTAACAAGTATTGGTGAGGAGAAACCGGAGCCCTCATACATCACAGTAGAATGGCTCAGGTACTTTGAAAAGTCTGGCAGTTCCTCACAAAGTTAAACACAGAATTACCATAAGTCCCAGCAATTCTGCTTCTAGGTACGTACCCAGGTGAATTGAAAGCATTATGGTCACTCATCCAGGAATGTTCCTATCATTATTTTTCATGACAGCCCTAACGTGAAAACCCTAATAGTGCTCACCATCAACTGATGAATGGATAAAGAAAATGTGGTATATCACAGTGCCTGGCTGGCTCCATCAGAGAAGCATGGGACTCTTGATCTTGGGGTTGTGAGTTCAAGCCCCACATCAAGCATAGAGATTACTTAAATAAACAAAAAAAATTTTTTTTTAAATGTGGTATGGGGTCCCTGAGTGCCTTAGTTGGTTAAGCATCTACCTTCAGCCCAGGTCGTGGTCCCAGTGTCCTGGGACTGAGTCCCACATCGGGCTCCCGGATCAACAGGGAGCGTGCTTCTCCCGCTCTCTCTGCTGCTCACCCTGCTTGTATTCTCCTGCTCTGCCACTCCCCCCTGCTTGTGCTCTCTCACTCTAACAAATAAAATCTTTTTTAAAAACGTGCTATAGGGGTGCCTGGGTGGCTCAGTGGATTAAAGCCCCATATGTGGGATTGAGACCCACATTGGGCTATCTGCTCAGCAGAGAGCCTGCTTCCCCTCCTCTCTCTCTGCCTGCCTCTCGGCCTACTCGTGGTCTCTGTCAAACAAACAAATAAATAAATATATATATCTTGGAAAAAGAAATGTGGTATTGATATAAAATGGAGTATTTTTCACACGTAGAAAGAAACAAGTACTGATACATGCTACAACATGAATGAGCCTTGAAAACATGCTAAGTAAAACAGACAAGACATAAAGACCACGTATTATATGATCCCACTTATATGAAATGTCCAGAATGGGCCAATCCATTGTAGATTAGTGGCTGCCAGGGGTTCTGGGTAGGGGTGATCACTGCAGAACTCAATATACAAAAAAACACTGAATCACATACTTTAAAAGGTTGGATTTATCATTTATCTGAATTTCATCTCAATAAAGCTGCTATTAAAAAGTTGAGGGAAGGGGCGTCTAGGTGGCTGTTAGTTAAGCGTCTGCCTTTAGCTCAAATCATGATCCTGGGGTCCCGGGACTGAGTCCTGCACTGGGCTCCCTGCTGAGTAGAGAGTCTGCTTTCTCCCTCTGCCTCTACCCCTCCCCACTGCTCATGCTCTCTTACTCTCTCCCTCTCTCTCAAATAAATAAATACAACCTTTTTTAAAAAAAAAAAGATTGTATTTAGGGGCGCCTGGGTGGCTCAGTGGGTTAAAGCCTCTGCCTTCGGCTCAGGTCATGATCTCAGGGTCCTGGGATCGAGCCCCGCATCGGGCTCTGCTCAGCGAGGAGCCTGCTTCCTCCTCTCTCTCTCTCTCTGCCTGCCTCTCTGCCTACTTGTGATCTCTGTTTGTCAAATAAACAAATAAAATCTTAAAAAAAAAAAAAAAAGATTTTATTTATTTATTTGACAGAGAGACACCGAGAGAGGGAACACAAGCACGGGGAGTAGGAGAGGGAGAAGCAGGCTTCCCGCTGAGCAGGGACCTGATGTGGGGCTTGATTCCAGGATCCCAGGATCATGACCTGAGCAGAAGGCAGATGCTTAAGGACTGAGCCACCCAGGCGCCTCATAAATAAATTTAAGAGAAAAAAAGTTGCAGCAGTGTAGAAGATGCACTTGATGCCCCTTCCTATCTTTACATGGTAAGAGTCTCAGGTACACATATATCTCACAACACCTGGAGCTTCACAGGTAGAACACTATGCAAAACCTATCTTTCTGACATACTTTGTATGGTCAATTATCAACAGTGAAGTAATGCTTAAAAACATATTTAAAAGCATATTTGAGCACCACATAGTACTATTTCCTTGT
>PISX010026326.1:0-24671 GCA_004024625.1 Mellivora capensis | reverse complement strand
CTCCGCCGCTTGCCGGGAGCCGGCCCCTCCCCCGCGGTCTATCCTCCCGTCGCTTTCGATTCACTTCTCCGCCAGTCCTACCTTTCAGAAAGTGGTCGATTTCCTGTTTCCAGAATTGCTGTTCTTCCTCTCTTCGATCTCCCGTTGGATTTGTAGGTGTTCGCAGTGGTTTGATAAGCTCTCTAGCTGATCTCCTGCTACCTGATGTCGTCTCAGCTGCTACTTCTCCGCCATCTTGCTCCTCCTCCGATTCCTAAATGAATAAATCTTAAAAAAAAAAAAGAAAGAAAGAAAGAAGAAAGAAAGAAAGAAAGAAAGAAAGAAACCCTACATTTCAAAAGACTTTCTCTTTGTGCTCTGTGTTGCTTATCAAGAGTAAATAAGGGATGGGACACCTGACTGGCTCAGTCGGTGAACCGCGCAACTCTTAATCCCAAAGTCATGAGTTTAAGCCCCACACTGAGTATAGAGCTTACTTAAAAAGTAAATCAATAAGATATATATATTTTAAAGAGTAAATAGGGGCTATTCAACATTATACTTGAATTCATAGGCAGCACATTAAAGCCAGAAAAAGAAATATCAGTATAAAGATTATAAAGGAAGAAATAAAACTTCATTATAGATGATGATTTTTCTAATGAAGAAAATAATCTACAAATAATTAATAGAACTAATAAGACTTTATCTAGTTTGCTGGATACAAGATCAGTATATAAAAATCAAGTATATTCTTACGTACCTGCAGGGAACAGATAGTGAAATTTTTTTTAAAAAAGATAACATTTGCCAAAAGCATAAAAAATATGGGATAAGTTGTAATGAAACTAAGAAAAGATATGTAAGTCCTCTTTAGAGAAATTAATAGTTTACTGAGTGATATTAATTAACTAACTTAATTGAAATGAATAGAGAAATAGCATGTCCAGGAGTTAGAAGACTCAATATTTAAAGATCTCAGTTCTCTCAAAATAAACTTCATAGATTAATGTAGATCCCAACAGCATTTTTAAAAAAGATTTTATTTATTTATTTGTTAGACAGAGATCACAAGTAGGCAGAGAGGCAGGCAGAGAGAGAGGGGGAAGCAGGCTCCATGCTGAGCAGAGAGCCCAATGTGGGGCTCGATCCCAGGACCCTGGGATCATGACCTGAGCCGAAGGCAGAGGCTTTAACCCACTAAGCCACCCAGGCGCCCCCCCCAACAACATTTTTTTAATGGAACATTATAAGCAGATTCTAAAATGTATGTGTAAATGCAAAAAGCCAAGAATGGCCATATTCTTTTGAAAGAATAGCATGGGAAGACCTGCTCCTCCAATTTTCAAGACTTAATAGGAAGTTATAATATTTAAGATAATGTCCACCAAAAGTAGACAGAATAAACATTCTTATATGTGTATATTGGAATACATGCAAGGAACATGAGCAATCTCAGGCACTCACCACAACATGGCATGGTCCTATACACATGATATTGAGCAAAAGAAGCAGAAATAAAAATTACATACAGTGTAACTCCATTAATATAAATTCAAACTCAGGCACCTGGGTGGCTCAGTCATTAAGCATCTGCCTTCGGCTCAAGTCATGATCCCAGGGTCCTGGGATTGAGCCCCACATCGGGCTCCCTGCTCAGCGGGAAGCCTGCTTCTCCCTCTCCCACTCTCCCTACTTGTGTTCCCTCTCTTGTTGTGTCTTTCTCTGTCAAATGAATAAATTCCTTTAAAATATATATATATATATATATATATATATATATATATATAAAATTCAAACTGAAAATTCATACTGAACTCAACTCTATTGTTTAGAAATATGTATACTACTGGTAAAACTATAAAGAAAAGCAAATAAAGGGACAGCTGGGTGGCTCAGTTGGTTAAGCGGCTGCCTTCGGCTCAGGTCATGATCCCAGCTCCTGGGATCAAGTCCCACATCGGGCTCCTTGCTCGGCAGGGAGCCTGCTTCTCCCTCTGCCTCTGCCTGCCACTCTGTCTGCCTGTGCTTGCTCTCTCTGACAAATAAATAAATAAAATCTTAAAAAAAAAAGAAAAGCAAATAAATTTTTATCACCAAGTTAAAATAATGAATACCTTTGTGGGAACAGGTGGAATTATAACAAAGACCTGGATGGTGGTAACAAAGGTATTTGTTTTATAAGTATTTATTCAGCTCAACATTGGTTTTTTTTTTTTTTAAGATTTATTTAGTTATTTGAGAGAAAGGGAGAGAGTGCACATGAGAGAGCTCATGAGTTAAGGGAGGAGCAGAGGGAGAGAATCCCAAGCAGACTCCTCCTGAGCACAGAACACAACCCAGGGCTTGATCCCACACCCTGAGATCATGACCTGAGCCAAAACCAAGTGTTAGTTGCTCAACAGACTGAGCCACCCAGGCACCCCATCAACATTTATTTTAATGCACTTTCTACATGTATACTATATTTCACAATAAAAATAGGCATTTTTGACTTAAATTATCAAAACTACTACTAAACTAATTCCTACAAAATAGCAAGACGATGTGGTATTACAGTGACAATCAGACCTATGGAACAGAAAAGAGTCATACAAATAGATGTTGCATACTTTATATCAGATGTTTCACTATAGAAGCAAACTTCTTAATGAATGAATTGGATACTTTCATGAAAAAATAATTTGTAGGAGCACCTGGGTGGCTTAGTCAGTTAAGTGTGTGACTCTTGATCTCAGCTCAGCTCTTGATCTCAGGGTCATGAATTCAAGCCCCACATTGGGCTCTATGCTGGATGTGCAGGAACCTACTAAAAACAACAAAAACAGCACCAAAAAACCCCACAATTTTTAGACCTCTTCCCTATGCCATACATAAAAATCTATTCCTGGTAGATTAGAGACCTAAATGTGAAAGGTAAAACAATAAAGGATTTTTAGAATTATGTAGAAGAATATTTTCATGATCTTGAAGTAGAAAATGATTTCTCAAAGAAGATATAAGAAGCACTAGCCTGCTTAAAAGGAAAAGACTAATAAATTGAATTAAGTAAAAGTCTTGTTCATTCAAAGACACATAAAGATTGAATGACAAACCACAGAACTGGAGAGGTAATTGTAATAGATGTACCCAACAAAGGATTTAAATCTGTAATAAATACTCCTACAAATCTGTAAGGAAACAACTCAGTGAGACTGATCAACATTACTGACAACCAGTGAAGTGAAAAGTGAGGTTCAAATGAGTTACACACTAACTCATACACACTAAAATTTAAAACCTGACAGTATCATGTGCTAACACAGATGCAGATGATGGGAGCTGTCATACAATGCTGGTGGGAGTGTAAGTTGTATAACCATTTGGAAAACAGGTTGACATTTTCTGGCAAAATGCCCCAGCAATTATGCTTCAGAATATAGAATCCCAAGGAACTTGTACTTTGGTGCACCAAGAGGCATGTACAAGAATATTCATGGCAATGCTGTTCACAGTGGCCCCAAACTGGAAACAAAGACAGGAGACTGTGCAAGCCTGGAGACAAAGAAAATAGGGAGATCACTGCCTTGGATCCTGATGGTTTTTTTAGTTTCGGTTCCAGTCTCTGATGAGGCCTAACTGTTCTTTGTACACTTTTAGTAAATTTCCTGTTTTGCTTAAGCTAATTTGAGCAATTTTTCTGTGTGTGTGGGAGGGGGTTGAGGGAGGTGGTTTGGTTTTTTGTTTTTGCAATCATTAGAACCTTGCTTAGGAAAAATAATGTGGAAGGAGAAACTATAAATTACAAAGATCTAAGAGACCTATCAACCAATGTGAGAACTTCATTTGAATCTGATAAAGATTGTCAAAGATAGTACAACATATAATAGCAAAAAAAATGTTTTAAGATCACCCCATATCTTTGGCTGAAGGTTTCTCATGTGGTTGTAGTCAAGCCGTCGGTCCTCTCAAGGCTCCACAGAGGCTGGAGATCGGTCTTCAGGCTCACTCATGTGTCTGCTGACAGGCCTGGGTTTCTCACCTTGTGGGCCTCCATCTCCAAGAGCACTTGAGTGCCCTCCTAATATGGCAGCTGGCAGGATCAGCTATATGCAGAACTCCTAGTCCAAAAAATATTCAGAATTTCAAGATGGTCAGAGTAGAGCATTAAGCCAAGTGTGGTGCCTTCTAAGCCCCGTTTAATTGTATAGGTCACACATTCTTGAAAACAACTGTGGCAGCTGGTGGCCTAGATGAAAGAGACAGTGAGTTAAAGAGCAACCAAGATAGAAGCCACAGCCTTCTTGCAATCTACTTTCAAAAGTGACATCCTTTCATCTTTGTTGTAGTCTGTTCATGAATGCAAGTTACTAGGTCCATCCCACACTTAAGGGGTGAGGATCACACAGAGGCAGGAAAACTAGTTAGCCATTACAGATCATCTTAGGGGTTCTCTACCATAACAACCATTTATAAAATAAGCAGGGAAATTTGACCATTGACTGGATATTTGATAGAGAACCATTATTAATTTCGTAGGTATAATGATGGTATTGTAGTTAAATTAAAAGAGGGTATTCTAGGGCATCTGAGTGGCTCAGCTGGTTAAGCGTCTGCCTTCAGCTCAGGTCATGATCCTAGAGTCCTGGGATCAAGTCCTGCACTGGGCTCCCTACTCAGTGAGGAATCTGCTTCTCCCTCTCTTTCTACCTCTCCCTCTCCCTCCGCCTCTGCCCCTGTTCATGCTCTCTTTCTCAAATAAATAAAATCATTTAAAATAAATAAGTGAAATAAAAGAGGGTCTTCTTTTGGGGCACCTGGTTGGCTCAATCAGTAGAGCACGAGACTCTTGATATCAGGGTCGTGAGTTTGAGCCCCACATTGGGTGTAGATAATACTTTAAAAAAATAAGAGAGTTGGGGTGCCTGGGTGGCTCAGTCTTAAGTGTCTGCCTTCGGCTCAGGTCCTGATCCCAGGGTCCTGGGATCAAGCCCTGCATCGGGCTCCCTGCTCAGCGGGAAGCCTGCTTCTCCCTCTCGCACTCCCCCCGTTTGTGTTCCCTCTCTTGCTGTGTCTCTCTCTGTCAAATAAATAAAATATTTTAAAAAAAATAAGAGGGTCTTCTTTTAAAGATATGTACTGAAATATCATCAGATGAAATAATTTCCTGTCTTGTATTTGCTTAAAAATAATATGAAGTGGGAGAGGAGTGAGGGAATAGATGAGACAAGATTGGTCATGAGTTGACCACTGTTGAAGCAGGTGAGGTGATGGGTATAACAGAAGCCCATTATACTCTGTTTTTGTACGTGTTCGAACTTCTACACATACACACACACAAAACCTTTCTTGTCTAAGACACTAAATTGGCTCACTGAACTCATAACTGAATTCAAGCGAGCACATGGTATGATGTAAGTTGAAGATAGACCGCCCAGGGGTGCTTGGGCGGCTCAGTCGGTTGGTTGTTAGACTCTTGATTTTGGCTCAGGTTGTGACCTCAGGATCATGAGATTGAGCCACGCATGGAGCTCCAAGCTGGGAAGGAGCCTGCTCAAGGTTCTCTCTCTCCCTCTCCCTCTGCCCCACCCCAATCCTCCCCTGCCTCTGCACATGTACACGTGCTCTCTCGCTCTCTCTCTCTTTCAAAAAAATAAAAAGAAGAAGAAGAAGATACACCCTTAGGGCAGGAGCTGTTACATCAAAGGATGAAAGGAAGACACCATGCACCTTAATCCATTTGCTTCAAAATTTCCAAATTCTCATGGTGTTCTTGGAAAGGAAAGTCAGCATTGAAGGAGTTGTTGAAGAAAGAGACCTAAGTGATTGTCATATGAAAGAGGAACTGCACATACCAATGTGGAATCAAGCCAGTTACATATGATTCTTCCCTTGTTCTCCAGCTTTATTTCCAGTCCTGGAGGATGTCCGGGGCCTTCTGCTATTAGAAAAGGTATGAAATGGGGCTGCTTCTCAGCTGCTGGAATCAGAGGTCTTATTGTTGTGACATCTGTTTTCCATGATTAGCATGAAGACCTTGAAAGGAGAGGTATTTAAGCCTGTGATTTAGAACTGAGGTGTAAAAGCATGTGGTAAAATAGGAAGAGAAGCTAGATATCAAAGGAGGTAATAAAAGGCACTAATTATGGGCTGCAGGTTAAGAGATCTTATTACCACACTCAGCAGCTAGACACGTAGATCATTTTTATTTTCAATATTCTTTACAATTTTGAGGCACCTGTGTGGCTCAGTGGGTTAAGCCCCTGCCTTCGGCTCAGGTCATGATCCCAGGGTCCTGGGATCGAGCCCCACGTCGGGCTCTCTGCTCAGCAGGAAGCCTGCTTCCTCCCTCTCTCTCTGCCTGCCTCTCTGCCTACTTGTGATCTCTGTCTTTCAAATAAATAAATAAGATCTTTTAAAAAATATATTCTTTACAGTTTTCATTAAAGGTGACTTTGAAAAGCCAGCCTACCTTTTCTTACTTGAATTATCTTGTTTTTCAGCCCTGACATTTAGCTTGCTGACAAGGCAACTGATTCCTCCTCTCAATGTCTGTTATGCGGCTTTCTGTTCTTCAGTAATTTACATCATTTTGGGATCATGTCATCAAATGTCCATTGGTGAGTTCAGCACTAGAACTACAGGGGGTGGATGGACTTTCTGCCTCAATAATTTCCTTATTGCTAAGAACCCCAATTACAGCTATGTTTAAGGTAGGGTAAAAGGAGGCAGAAGATAGACATTCTATCCATAGGGTGAGTGTTCAGATTTCAGAGATTGTGCCATTATCAATGTCACTGCCAGACAGAGTTGCCTAGCTCTTTCCCAAAGGAATTAGACAGCAGGTGTACTTTCCCTGGTGAAATTAACACACACTGAAATCTGACTGCCCTCAACCCAGAAGATCCAGAGGCAAGTTTGCCAAAGTCCTAGAGTAGATTCATCTTTCAGCTGGACATATGATAACCCAAGTCCATGGGCCTACATTTCAATAACTGTATTAGCTTATTAATTTACAATGAGAAAAGGCTGTCATGTAATCAAAGCACTCAAATCCATAGGACAAGCACTTCCCTCCCCTGAGTCAAAAGTACATCTACTAATTTATAATTAGAAAAAACTTTTACAGGGACCAAACTAGTTGAAAGTCATACAAGCAGCACATTTTCTTCACTTAGGTAAACCGTCAAAGCAATCAAACCACAAAATGTGCAATAATCTTGGAAGGGCATTGTCAACATCTGCTTAGTAAAGTGTCTTGGCTTCTCCACTGAACAACTGACCACCCAAGCAACACTGATCATTTTGACGGACACACTTTTTCTCCAGATACCTTTGTATATTCAGTCTGATTATCACTCCATTATGCTAGATGCAGAGTGCTATCCTGCCTTTTTAAAGGACAGTATCACATGTCTTTACTAAAATCCATTATGTGTTGATTTTACATTGGGAGACCGAGAGAACAATTTATTCCCATATTTCCAAGTTCCTGGGGCATAGCACAATCATTTCCAGATACTGATAATAAGGCTACAGGAGTTTTGCTTCTGTTAGGTAATTTAAAGGTAAGATTTGCCTTTACTCCCATATGTGACTATGTGGATTGGAGGACTAAATGAAATCATGTTTGAAACAGGTTTATCTCATTGTCATTTTGCAACTAATAAATCCTTCACAAGTGATAGGTGCTATTTTTCTTATTATTGATTCGCTTTGTTTTCTGATCTGCCTACCTACCATTTCATTCACCATCTCTAAGAGCAGGTACAGTGGCTGAGCCTGATATGCATTTCCAGCCAATTTCTCTTTGAATTCCACTCCTTGTGCCCATATTGCAAAGAGGTTAATACCTGTACCACCAAGATCTAAATTCTGGAAGATGCTCATGGCATGTGGAACCAGAGTTCTTTTCTTTGCTCCTTCTTACTTTTTCAATGGCCACTTTAAAAAAAGAAAAGTTCTTCAGATCAAAAACAAAACAACATTAGACCATGCCTTGATTTTTCAAATATGTCGGGTTACCTGGATTTAAAACTGCACTTTCTGCCCCAACACCTTCTTTCATAGGTTCCTTCTTCCTTGTGAGTGCTCTGATGATCGATGTGCTGAGTTTGTACCCATTCAACAATGGCAACCTGATTCTGGGAACTTTCATCAAGGATGACTTTTCCAAGCCCTCCTTCCTTGCGGACTATAACAGATCCTTGAGTGTGGTGGCATCCACAACTTTTCTGACTGGGATTATTCAGGTAGGATCGGAGTCTCCGAACCCCTGAAGAAGAAATAAGTAAATAAAGGAGCTACAAATGGATCCCTTCCTTTTGTTGCTCCTGTTATCCATTGTGATATATCTGGAACTTTAGTTGCTTATTTTTTGAAAACTTACAGGATGTGTGGATAGGCTCTCCTTAGTGACAAAACTTCTCCCCTCCTCAGAAACAATTCACCGTTGATTTAGGATGAGACACTGAACATTCTCATTTGTCTAAAGAAGGGTCCTAGGGACTATGGTCTAGAGTTCTATTCATGATTTCATGTTTTTTTTTTAAATATCTTTATATTCTTTCAACAAGACTAGCACTCATAAGCTCGTATACTATATTTTGGGTTAAGTAAGCATGAGAGCAAGATCTGGAATCCTTTTTTTAAAATTTCAGGAGCACAGCTAAAGGACAATAATATCAATGACTTACTAAAATATCAAAACTTATTTTTGGTGTGTCTTTGATTTTCTCTCAGAGACTAACATCTAAAGCTTCACCAATTGAACAGAAGTCACATAGGCTAGCTATATCTCTCTTTCTTTGCAACCAATCTACTCTCTAGCTAATTTTTGCTGATCTCTCCTGGAACCATCTTTTATTAGATAAGGTTTTATTGAAAGCCTACAAAGTCTAGCCCAGGTACCAGCTATATGAATTAATTAAATTACCTTACATTTATGGGCCTTGGTTTCCTTGTGTATAAAATAGGAATAATAACATTTATTTCACAGGGTTCTTATGAGGACTAAATGAGAAAATATGTAAAGCACTCAACACAGAGCCTGTCACGTAGTAAGCATCAGTATGTGATAACTACTGGGTACAGAAATATGAATTTGGGTACTTTGACAGGGACCAAAAATAAAAAAGAAGATGTAATTCCTGTGGTTAAAAAAATCAATCTTGTAGGAAAAGACAAAATAACAGAATATAAGTCAGCAACCTATGAATTCTCTACATGACCCTGGGCATGTTCTCTTGCCTCCTTTGAGCCTCAGTTTTTTCATCTAATAAAGGAGAAGATATTCCATTACCAGAAAGATGAAATAGATCTACTTTTTCCTATGCCTCCTGCTAAGTACAACTAAAAACCTTGGAACGTTATATATAAAACACAAACATAAGACTCTGAATAGTGGAGAGAAGAAAAACTGGCTTAGAACCTCAGGATCCAAGGAATAACACAATGGTGAGTTTCCAGGGTTTTCTTTTTGCCTCTTATATTTCAAACTTGGTGCTAAGGAAGCCGGAAACCCAAATGCTAATACCTGTGCACACATACACACACTTACACATACACACACAAAGCCCTAACAGAAGTCTGTTCTTTATAGCCACAGCACCAAAAAAAGGCTAGCAAACTTTTACTTATAGCTACACTACTCCAGATAAACACCAAGGAAAAACAAAACAAAACTGCGATATCAACCCCCTCATGCCAACAAAGGCCAACTGAGGAGTCCAGACTTTCACCCTTACCCACCCATAATGAAGTGCACACCCACAACCCCAACTGGGGTGTTGTCAGTGAAGGCCAAATAGGGAGTCAAGACTTTCATTCCCACTCTGCAATAATGAGACCCTCTTCCTACTCCTCACTGGGGTGGTGTCAGAGATGGCCTTCAGAAGAGGACAACCCCTTCTATTGTAGTGTCAGTGGACACCAAATGGGAAGAAGTAAGGTATTCCCATCTCTTCCAACCAGGTAATATCAGCAGAGGGCTAGTGGGAGCCAGAACTCCTACCCCTGCCCAGCAATAATGAAGAGTCCTTACTGCCACAGCTGTCGGTGGAAGCTTAGGGGAGAAGCTGGACTTCTACATCTACAGGCAGTAACAAGATGGCACCTGCCCCCTCCCCTGCCATCACTTTGTCAAAATAAGTAAGGTAAAACACAGGTTTAAATAAGATCCAGCATCTCATAGCATAGTGTCCAAAATGTCTACCATTGAACTGAAAATTACTTGTCAAGAACCAGAAAAATCTCAACTTGAATGAAAAAAGACAATAAAAAGATGCCAGCACTGAGATGACAGAGATGTTAGGATTATCTGGCAAAGATTTTAAAGCAGCCATCCTAAACATGCTTCAGCAAGCAATAATGAACATGCTTGAAACAAGTGAGAAAATAGAAAGTCTCAGCAAATAAACAGAAAATATGAAGAAGCAAATGGAAATTTTAGAACCAATGAGTACAATAACTAAAATTAAAAATTCAAAGGATGGGTTCAATAGCAGAATAGAGGAGGCAAGAAAGAATGAATGAATTCAAAGAAAGAACAAAGAAATTGCGCAATAGGAACAACAGAGAGAAAACAGACTGGAAAAAATAATGAACAGAGACTCAGGGACAAGTAGGGCGATAACAACATATCTAATATTTATATATGAGAGTCCCAGAAAGAGAGGAGAAAAAAGATGGGGGCTGAATTACTTGAAGAAATAACAGCTGAAAACTCCCCAAATTTGGCAAAAGATGTAAGCGTCCAAAGTTAAGGAGCTGAGAAAATTTCAAACAATATAAATCCATAGAGATCCACCCTAAGACAAATTATAGCCAATCTCTTAAAAACTAAAGACAGTGAAAAAACTCTCAAAAGCAGTAAGAGAAACACTTTGCCCATGGGGTGGGGTGGGGGGTGAGCAACTCAAATGGCAGCAGATTTCTTATCAGAAACCATACAGTCCAGAAGGATGTTACACAATATTTTCTATTTGCTAAAAGCAAAGAAATGTCAATCCAAAATCATATACCCAATGAAAATATCCTTTAAGAATCACAGGGAAATCAAGACATTTCAGAGGAAGGAAAACTTAAGAGAATTTGCTAGGAGCAGACCTACCCTAAAAGAATGGTGAATGAAGTTCTCTAAAACGGAAATGATAAAAGAATCTTGGAACATAAGGAAGAAAAAACAATGGAAAGAGTGACTATGGATAAATATGATAGATTTTCCTCATCCTCTTATGCCTCCTAAATTATGTTTGATGGTTGAAATGAAATTATAACACTGTGATGTGGTTCAAAATGTATGTAGAAGAAGTATTTAAAACAATTACCAGAGACCCCTGAACAACATGAGTTTGAACTGCACAGCCCCACTTATATGCAGACTTTTAAAAAATACTGTACAATATTGTAAATGTATTTTCTCTTCCTTATGATTTTCTTGATCATATTTTATTTTCTGTATCCTACATTACTGTAATAATATAGTATGTAGCACATATACCAAATGTTAATCAACTGTTTACGTCATTGGTAAGGCTTCCACTCAATAGTAGGAGAATATGAGTTAAGTTTTGGAGGAATCTAAAGTTATATGTTAGAGAGGGGTGCTGGGTGGCTCAGTCGGTTAGGCATCTGCCTTCGGCTCAAGTCATGATCCCAGGGTCCTGGGATCAAACCCTGCATTGGGCTCCCTTCTCAGCCCAGGAGACTGCTTCTCTCTCTCCCTTTGCCCCTCCCTCTGCTCATATTTTCCCTCTCTCAAATAAATAAAATCTTAAAAAAGAAAAAAATTTATACATGGATTTCAACTGTGTGTGTTTGGGGAGGGGGGGTTAGCCCCTAACTTCTGTGGTATTCAAGGGTCAACCATAATTTTGCAAGATGCTATCAGTGGGGGAAACTGAGTAAAGAGTACACCAGATTTCTCTGTAATTTTTCTCCCAACTGTATATTGATTTACAGTTATCTAAAATAAAAAGTTTAAATTTTAAAAAGAAGTCTGTACTAGAAAATGTCTAACATTCATTGTAATGTGTTAGTCACTGTTCAAAATACTTCACATGTATCCCTCTCGTTTGACCCTTACAACTCCTTGTTCACATTGAGTGTAGGTATTACTATGACCCCCCCTTTTTTTTTAAGATTCTATTTATTGATTTATTTATTTGAGAATGAGAGAGAGAGAGCATGAGCGGGAGGTCAGAGAGAGAAGCAGACTCCCTGCTGAGCAGGGAGCCTGATGCAGGACTTGATTCCAGGGCTCCAGGATCATGACCTGAGCCAAAGGTAGTCACCCAACCAACTGAGCCACCCAGGCACCCAATATGATCCTTGTTTTAAGGGGAAAAAAGGTATAGTGAGGTTAAGTGAATTGCCTAAGATCATACAGCCAGTAAGATCCCAAACTGGGAATTAGGCTCAAGGTTGTCTATCTCCAGAATCTGTGCTTTAGATAAATTTAAAGTGCAAATTAATATTAATATTAATAAAAGTGAAGTGTTTGGTGTCAAAAGAATGTAAAGCACAGGAATAACCTTTAGTTGGTTGAAGTTGTCCGTGAAGGAAACAACCGTGTTTTGAGACTTCTCATTCACTGAACATTTAGTACTTGTTTTGTGCGATAGGTTTTGTGTCATAGGCCAACTCTGACTGATTGACATTCGCTGCTTAGAAAATTAGGTCAACATAGATTCTGATGCCACAACACAGCTGAGCAAGAAAGAGCTTTATGGTTATAGGTATTTGCCACTTAAAAGGTGGAAGGAAGAGATGGCATGAAAAGTGAATGGTAATATATTTGCCTCTGTCACTACTCTCAGATTTAAGCTAAATGTTTTACATGTTTTATACAATGTAATCCATACAAAACACTGCATGTTGAGTATTATTCACTTTTTATGGATGAAGAAACAGGTTCAGAGAGTTTACTTAACTTGTCCAAGCTCACACAGCCTGTGAGAGGCAGAGCCAGGATTGAAGCCAAATTCTTCATCCCTAGGAATCATGCTCTTCTCATCACATCTCCTGGAGAAGAAAAATTTTATTGAGCTCTTGAAAGAAATGATGGACAGGGATTGGCAGAAATGGGCAAAAAAAGAGGGATTCATGCATAAACACGGAAATAGATACAGATCAGCCAATCACACAAAAGACAGGAAGCTGACTGACCCCATTAGAGTAGCAGAGCATATTGGGCAATAATGATCAAAGAATATAGAGACATGGTGCTCAACTGACTGAAAGCTTGAAAACAAAAAGCTTTTTAACCTCCAAGATTTACTCTTCCAAATTTGTTTTCTGAGATCTTCCAGTGAAGTAGAGGTGAAGTGCTAACAATAGTAGGCTTCAAGACTTATCTTTCCCCATCTTCTTCATTAAGCTGTGCAAGTTTTCTTAACCTCCTTTCTTAAGAGGAAATGGGGCTCGCCCTCTATCCAACAATTTTCAAATTGCTTTTTATTATAAAAGATGGAAGCCACCTGGCTGGCTCGGTCAGTAGAACATGTGACTCTTGCCCTCAGGGTCGTGAGTTCAATCCCCACATTGGATGTGGAGCCTACTTGGAAAAAAAAAAAGATGAACACGTATATTGCAAGAGTCTCAAATAATAAAAAAGTGCATAAATCTTAAAATATTGCCCCAACCTTTTTAAAATTTAATTTATTTACTTGAGAGCAAAAGAGAGCCTGAGCTGGAGAAAAAGCAGATGGAGAGAGAGAGGCAATTGGAGAGGGAGAGGCAGGGAGCCCGACAAACAATGGGCTTGATCCCAGGGCCCTGGGCTCACCACCTGAGCCCAAGGCAGGCACTTAACTGACTGAGCCACCCAGGTGCCCCAGTATTGCCCCAACTTTTAATCCCATTCCCCAAAAGTGACTTTTTTAATAGTTTGGGGTCTACCCTTTTAGATCCTTTGTATATTTAAAAAATATATATATAATATACATATACAACATATTATATATGCATGTGTACATATAAAATACTAAATTGTAACCTACATTTAATGTATAATTTGTGGCATATGTAATTATATATAAATATAGAATTATTATATGTAATTATATATAAATATATAATCAGATAAATTATATAAGTTTAATTATATAATGTATATAATTATATTTATTTATGCAACATAAAAATATACAAATTATATATTAAGTGTAATATGGTATTTTACATGTACATATGCATATATAATATATAAAAATTATATTTATTATATATACTGGACTTATAGAAACTGAATTTATGTCTTATATATACATATTATCTATTATGTATACAATCCTGAAGACATAAATTCAGTTTAATCATTCTTAGTAAAGATAAAGGTCAAAGGCTGAGGAGTCTGAGCTGGAACCCAGGGGGTTTTTTAACTTGTCTTTTCCCTTTGTGAAAAGCCACATTCCTCACAGGGATATTAACATCTCCTGAAAAGGGCTATCAAAACTTCTAACAAAAGGGCCCTTAAAAAGGCAAAAGCCTGTTCTAATCACCACTTGGTCACTGTTAACCTGACATTAATAAGGTCAATAGTTGCTAGGGCAAGAACTTAAGCGTAAGTGCTCCCGAAGCAGGAAGGAAGTGTGGTCTCGCAGCCTTGCAGAGCTCCTGAATCAACACCAAGGACGGACCTTGTCAATTTCAGTTGCTGAGAAAAAGAGAGGGCAGGGTTGACCCCAGGGGCCTCACTGAACTTTTTCATTGGCAACCTCCTGGAAAGCGCCTAATTGATGCCTTTGCTGGTTTGGTGACATTCTGTCTCACTTCGGTTTTCTTTTCCACCCGAACCTCGTGCAGCTCTCAATGGGCTTGTTAGGTTTTGGCTTCGTCGCCACGTACCTTCCAGAGGCTGCAATCAGTGCATACCTGGCTGCCACGGCACTACACATTATTCTGTCCCAGCTGACTTGCATCTTCGGGATTATGATTAGTTTTCACGCTGGTCCCATCTCCTTCTTCTATGTGAGTAATTTCTACCCTCACCAGAGATACAGGTGCCCCTCCCCTTGCCTCCAAAAGGGAGTGGACTCCAGTGGAGAGATTGCTGCCTAGGCGGCTGGGTCAACAAGGTGTTAGAAATAATTTCATCTCTTCTAAATTTACAATCGTAGTTAAATACCGATGCTGGTGGTATCATGTTCTCAGTTGCATTAACCATTTTGCCCAGCCCTTTTAAGCAAACATGATTTACATTAAAAGTTGGTTTTTAAAATACTGTAATCTAGCATAATTCTTCCCACTACATGCCTCATAGCAGACCTGTATCCTAAAACATCTAAAGAATATAAGATGCTATGTTGTCCCTTGATGCCAGAATGGCATAGGAGCCATGCTAAAGAACATCCATCAGTGGTCTAGAAAAATTAGTAAAGAGTAGGCTGATAAACAGAACTCCTGGGTCCTTTCCATTACACTGAAATATATAAAGTGTATTCTCTCCTTACTGGGCATTATTATCTTTTAGTATCTCTTTTTCAACTTAAAAAATATCTATATATCTATATCTATATCCATCTCCATCTTTCCATTTGCCTCCACTGTGCTAGTAATACTTAAAAAGACATTTGTGCCCAGAAACACTGCTTAGGGATTTCTTTTTGAACTAATCTAGAGTGTCATTTTCTTGATAGAGGCAATTGTCATACCCCTTCCTAAGCCTTTGTAATTTTGTTTTCTTTCAGAACATAGTTAACTACTGTGTAACTCTCCCAAAAGCTAATTCTACCAGCATCTTACTATTTCTAACCGCTGTTGTTGTGCTGAGAGTCAACAAATGTATCAGAATTTCTTTCAATCGGTACCCACTGGAGTTTCCTATGGAAATTTTTCTGGTAGGTGTTTTGATGCCCCGAATTCATGGTTTAGACCATTTAAAAATGCCCACTGTCTTAAAAAAAAATTAAAAAGCAAGCAACGTAGGAAGGGAAAAGATTAGAGACTATTAAAATAATAATTTCTTAAAAACATATGTTGAGGGGTGCCTGGGTGGCTCAGTGGGTTAAGCCTCTACCTTGGGCTCAGGCCATGATCCCAGGATCCTAGGATTGAGCCCCACATCCGGCTCTCTGCTCAGCAGGGAGCCTGCTTCCTCCTCTCTCTCTGCCTGCCTCTCTGCCTACTTGTGATCTCTATCTGTCAAATAAATAAATGAGATCTATTAATAAATAAATAAACAAAATACAAACATATGCTGAATTGTGACAAAGTGGAATACATTTAATTTAAAATACTAGCTTATGTTTGTAAAACATGCTTTTTTTTTAAGATTTTATTTATTTATTTGACAGACGGAGATCAAAAGTAGGCAGAGAGGCAGACAGAGAGAGAGAGAGGAGGAAGCAGGCTCCCTGCTGAGCAGAAAGCCTGATGCGGGGCTCCATCCCAGGACCCTGGGATCACAACCTGCGCTGAAGGCAGAGGCTTTAACCCACTGAGGCACCCAGGTGCCCCAAAACATGCTTATTTTTAAAGTACTTTTCTCTATTGCCTCTTTCATAGTATTTCAGAAATGGGATTTTTTTTCCCTTATGGAAATAACCCAGGCTCATTCTAGCTTTTTTTTTTTTTTTTTTTTTTTTTTGAGAAAGAGAACAGGCAGGGGCAGGGACAGAGGGAGAGGGATAAGCAGACTCCCTGCTGAGCAGGGAGCCCAGTACAGTGCTGGATCCCAGGACCCTGGGTTCATGACCTATGCCAAAGGCAGACACTTAACTGAGCCACCCAGGTACCCCTCATTCTAGCAACTTTGAAAAAATAAGAAAAAAATGGAAGAATAGAAATTTCCACACCTCCCAAAGTCAATTACAATACATAATTTTGGATTTTCAGTTATTAAGTTTTCTTCCTTCAAATATGTATGACAGGCCTATGCTCAGTGTTGGTGAATTTCTGCCTTCTACGTAGAATGTTGTTCCTATATTATTTTATTTTTTAAGATGTTATCTTTAAGTAATCTCCACCCCTAATGTGGGGTTTGAACTCACAACCCGGAAATCAAGAGTCACATCTCTACTGACTGAGCCAGCCTGCTGTCCCTGTTTCTATTTTAATAGTGTTGCCATCATACTGTTTTCAGCCTCCTTTCATTCTCACTATACTACAGTAGAGAAATTGAGGGAGGTGAGATGTTAAATAGATTGCCTAATCCATGTCATTAGTAAGTGGCAGAACTGGGGCTCACCACTAGCTAATGATAACATTTCTTCTTTCTTAAAAAAAAATCTGGTAAAACTTATCTTTTGCAGTTATGATTAACATTTTTACAATGATAAAGACATTTTCATACATAAAGGTCAGACTTTTAAAGTTAGCATTTCTCATATTAGGATTGCTGAATGCTTGGGGATCCACAAGAATTAATTTCCCCTTAAGAAGTGTTCTGTTGCAGAGATGCTTGAAGTTCACCAGATGTCCATGTTTTGCCTTAAATTTCCCAGCTGCCCTGTACTTAGGCAGGGCCAGTGACTTTGGAGCCAAAGCATAGGAGAAAGCATATGAGTCCCCATGTTCTTTCTCTTCCTGCTGTGGTAATCATAAGGCTGCCTGTTGAAATAACAGGGTCCCCAGGTGGAATTTTCCTGGATCCCTGAGGCACTGTTTGCAAAAAAGTTGCCCTGAAAAGACACTGACCCACAATAGACTCTGTGTGGGCAAAAAAACAACACTAAGTTCTCATGATTTGTATGTTGCCACCTAATTCTATACTGAAGAATCCATGTCTGTACTCAGCGTGATTAAAACAGTATGGGAATTGCTTTGGAATTTGAGACCAAGCTCTGTCTTAGAACTATTGTCTACTTCTCGTGGAGCTGTATATTCTTTCTTCATTGGAGTAGCTGAAAAGCTATTAGTTCGTAAAAGCCAGAAACTGAGAGACTACTTCTATCAAAGACTTCCCAAATCACCATACAGAAATAATGGTGCCCGAGAGAGTGGAGTCAGTGCCAACCTCTCCTTTTCATGGAACCCCGCTCAGCTCAGATGGCTTAGGAAGCTGAGGCTTTGGAGTCACCAGCAGATGGCATCTGTGAGGCAGATATTGGCGCACTCGGTAATTTCAGCTTTCCTTGAAGTGTAATTGACATATAAATTGTACATCATGGTGATTTAATATGCAGATACATTGTGAAAAGATTCGCCCATCTAGTTAATTAATATTTCCATCACCTCACGTATCTATCTTGCGCGTGTGTGTGAGAGAGAGAACATTTAAGTTCTACTCTTAGCAAATTTCAATTATACAATGCAATGTTATCAGCTATAGTCACCGTGCATTACCTTCCACCCTCAGACCTTATTCATCTTAAACGTGAATGTTTTTGTATATTTTTATCAACCTTTCCCCATTTCCTTCAAACCCCAGGTCCTGGCAACCCTTTTCTACTCTCTGTTTCTATGAGTCTGTTTTTGTTTTTGCTCTTAGATTCCACACTTAAGTGATACCAGAAAGTATTTGTCTTCCTCTGTATGGCTCTTGTCACTTAGCATATTGCCCTCGAGGTCCATCCACATTGTGCAAGTCAGCCCTCTTTTAAGAGACACCAGCCCCAGGGATTGTAGTGATATTCCTTCAAGCAACCTCGAAAGCAATGAACGTTAACCAGAGTTATTAGGAAAGGCAAGAAGTAAGAGTATAGAGGATTCTCTGAGTTGACTATGGCTGACAGACTGGTTTGGGAGCCACAGTTAAGACATTCCTTTTGGAGAGCGCTATAAATAATTACGATGCACCATGGAGTGAAGTGGGGGAAGAAACAGATCCAGCAAGAAAAGTCGGTGGAGACCTAGAATTGTTGCAGTTTAAGCATTATGCTTTTTTGTGACCTAATTTATGCTCAAAGGTTATCAAATCTTGCAATAATTACTTATACACATATGAAGCAAGTCAAGTGATCAGGATCACTGTCCACCAAGTAGCAAAGGATTAGAGATGTCGTTAGAACTGAGAAAAGACTTGCGTGTTTCCCCTGGCAGTGAGGCAAATGGGAGAGGGAGGATGAGAGTCGCTATGCCCTAAGGGTGTAAAAAGCTTCTCACAGCACCCACCAAGACACTTACTATTTAGACATGCTGGAGGAAACTGCACACACCCACCAATCTGTCCTTAACACATAGTGTCAAATAGAAAGGGAAAGTTTCAGGCAGTATCTGGGATCCAAGTAGAATATACTGACAAATAATTCAGGAATCCTATAGCTCTAAGAAATTATACGTATTAAAAAAAAAGAAATTATATGTATTATATGTTCATCATTTATATATGTATATGAGTGTGTTTGTGCCTGTGTTTATTTAATTTATATAACACACACCAAACAGGCATCAAAAATAGTTGTCTTTGGGTGATTTACTTCTGCTTTTTAATTTTCCTATTTTTTTCTGTGTTCCTTTATGAGCAAGCATTACCTTTATATTGGAAATAAAAAGAGTTCCTTGGCCAGTTTTCACACTTTTTGTCCTTTAACTATATAAAGAAGAAAACTTTTCTCTGAATCAAGCTATGATCCAGATTTTTCTTTCCCTTCTGACCTGTAAGGTTCCCAGGGGTCTTCATCAGATCACAGCATCACAGATAAACCAATTGCTATTCTGCTCAGTGTCTGAACTCTCAGCAGAGGCTGGGAAAAGATTTATGTGTTAGCAGGGAAAATGGGGTAAAGCAGCTACATAATTATTATGCTAAGACCTGGGCATCAAGTTCTTTTGTCTCTGGCTTAATTTGCTTTGGTGTGAGGTCTCTATAAGGTGTAACAGCTGCTTGGTTGTCTATTTTGCCCCTGGTTGAAATGGAAAGGAGCCTTGTTATTTTAGGAGTAAATGAAAGGGAGATTAAAAAGCAAGTCATTGCCCTGCTGATGACTTTTTCTTTGTACTATCAAATGCTGATCTATATTTATTCTTAAGGGTTAGTCAGTAATATGATTCTCAGTATACCTAAACAGTCCCCCAAAGGCTTATATATCTTGGTACAGTGTCTCTAGATCTAAAAACTTCTACAACTGAGACCTTAAAATACCGACTACCTGAAAACATGGGTGTATTTGGTCTAGATGTTCCAAGTTGGTAAATGTATCCATTTATTCCCATTGTCATGTCAGAGACCAAGGCTGAAGTTGCTTTTCATTCTGTCTACAAGGCTAAAAAGAGCTAAGGGAGGGGGCATCTGGGTGGCACAGTCAGTTAAGCTTCCCACTCTTGGTTTCTGCTCAGGTCACGATCTTGTGGGATCGAGCCTCCCCTGCCCCACATCAGGTTCTGTGCTCAGTGGGGAATCTGCTTGAGAGTCTCTCCCCACTCTGCCTCTTCCCCCCACATGCTCTCCTTGCTCTCTAAAATAAATAAATAAATCTTGAAAATAAACAAACAAACAAATAAATAAAGAGAGCTTAGGGAGCTAAGAGTCAGAGAGAATTTCCATCTTTCTTTCTCTGCTAAACTGGCCCCTCCTCTCTTTCTCACTTTCATGCATAGGGAACGCCACATATATTTCATTCCCCGCCTCGCCAAGACTAAATGCACCTCTGTTCCTGGAAGCAATTCATAATTTTGAGATGATCATATGCATTTTTATTTTAACCCCTACAGATTCTTGGCTTCACTGCATTTGCCAACAAGATAAGCATGGCCACCGAAACCAGCAGGACGCTCATTGATATGATTCCTTATAGGTCAGTAACTCCCCTTCTCAGGATTACTTTTCCCTTTCTGTTACCTTCACTTGGTCTCTAACCACAGAGCCTGATTGGTATTCTCTACTAGCAGCCTGGCCACGGACAAATATGGGTAATGGGCTCCAATGCATTCTAGAATACAGAGGTCCATGAAGGAAGACGGGCTAGGACAACCCTTTGTTTGTCCAGTCAGCCTCTTACTCTCTTCCCCTAGTTGAGCCAGTCCCTTTACACAAGTAAACTGTTGGAGGCACCAGACACCAGAGAGACACACAGTTTTTTCCCAGTACATCTCAGGTCTTCAAAACGTCCATACCTATCTAACTCTCAAGGATGGACCAAGAGATATGTCTGCTTTCCTGGCCTCTATCCTGGAGCTAAGTGCTTAGGAGATGAGCGTCCCTCTGTTTCCATCCACTTTGACCTCAGTGTCCTTAAGAAGCATTATTTCAGGGGCGCCTGGGTGGCTCAGTTGGTTGAGTGACTGCCTTCGGCTCAGATCATGATCCTGGAGTTCCGGGATTGAGTCCCACATCGGGCTCCCTGCTTGGCAGTGAGTCTGCTCTCCCTCTGAGCTCTCCACTCTCACATTCTGTCTCTCAAATAAAAATTAAAAAAAAAAAAGAAGCATTATTTCATTACTCTGAGTAGAAAGCTATCCTCACATAGTCTGCCCTATGGAGTTTTTTTTTTTCTTTTCTTTTCAGTGTAACAGAATTCATAGTTTTTGCACCACACCCAGGGCTCCATGCAATGTGTGCCCTCCATAATACCCACCACCTGGCTCCCCCAACCTCCCCCCCACCCCCCGCCCCTTCAAAACCCTCAGGTTGTTTTTCAGAGTCCATAGTCTCTCATGGTTCATTTCCCCCTCCAATTTCCCTCCACTCCCTTCTCCTCTCCATCTCCCCATGTCCTCCGTGTTATTTGTTATGCTCCGCAAATAAGTGAAACCATAGGATAATTGACTCTCTCTGCTTGATTTATTTCACTCAACTTTTGTAGCAACATGGACAGGACTGGAAGAGATTATGCCCTATGGAGTTCTTAAGGACTTGGAATGAATTTACATTATAATTCCTACCAGTTACTATGGATCACTCTTGCTTCTATTAGGAAATATTAGTTCCCTGTAACCTTCATCAGATGAATCACTTTAGCTAAAAAAGGCAATACATTGCAGGTTCTTGACTCACAGGCAGGCTTTTGAATAGCGTTTATTTCCTAAGGCTGTTCAGTGGGGAATACTGCAAAGAGTCAGTGATACGGGCAAACTCCAGGAGAACACAACAGAGACTACTTTGATGAAAGCGGATTGGATTAGTCCCATGTCCTACCAGTTCTCCATGAAATCCAATGATGACTAAATCATTTGCAATTCTGTGCAGTTAAAAAAAAAAAAAAATGCGAGCAGACCACCTAGGTGCCGAGGAATGCAACGGTAAATAAGACTGCCTCTTTGCTCTCAGAAAAAAATAACAAGAACAATGAGATTGATGATAATTATTTTATTTCATTTGCACCTCCCAGTAATACTCCTTTTTATGGCTGAAGAAATTAAGGTTTACCAATTTAAATTATTTCTCGGCCATCACACAGTTGGTCAGGGGCACAGCTACTTTTGAACCCATTTTCTATTTAATTCCAAAATTTCTGATTAGAATCACTCTATTGATGACTTAAAAAACATACAGTCAACTTTTGCTTGTTTGATCGCAAGATTCAGGGTATAGATAGATAGGTAAGCATTTCAAAAATCTAATTTTAGGTATTGCTTTCTTTTTTTGTTAGGTATTGCTTTGAATTTCTCTTTTTATTATATATTATCTGAGGTTGCTAAAGATTAGAAAATTTGAACAATTTAAGTTAGTTTTTTCTGTGACCATGTGTCCTTGTAACCTAAACTGCTAACAAAGAATTAAATGTTAGAGAACACCAGAAAGGAAAAATAGTAGTTTGTGTTAGCATACTGAATATTTAAGGTTTACTGACAGAGATTTGGGCAATAAATTCCATTTGCTATATACCTCCTTGGATAGCCACATTTTTCTCTAATTTCTTAAAAGTACAAAAAAGGGGAAATTTAAAAAAAGGTTAAATATCTGCCTTTGAGCCTTCAGTTATATTTCTATCTAGCTCATTACCTAGAAAACACCTAGATGTTTGTAAGTTATAAGTATATTTTAAATAGGGAACTAAAACAGACATAGGTGGTGAAGGAAAAGATATTTAAAAAGGGGCGCCTGGGTGGCTCAGTGGGTTAAGCCTCTGCCTTCTGCTCAGGTCATGATCTCAGGGTCCTGGGATTGAGCCCCGCATCGGGGCGGGCTCCCTGCTCAGCGGGGAGCCTGCTTCCCCCCTCTCTCTTTGCCTGCCTCTCTGCCTACTTGTGATCTCTCTGTCTCTGTCAAATAAATAAATAAAATCTTTAAAAAAAAAGATATTTAAAAATAGGAATTTAGATTCCTATACAAATAAAATTGAAAATGCAGAAACTAATAACATTTCATTAGATAAGGGATTAAATATAAATACATCACAAAATATATTTTAAAATAATTTTCCCAAGTGATATTTAACACATTGTTCATTTTACTGAATTTGGGTTTTACACAAAATTTTGGAAGTCAGTTAGGAGTCCCGTATCTGTGTCTTGATGAAAGGATAAAAATAATCAGAAGAATTAACATTTCAAATAGTAAACTTCATCCAAAACATTTCAGTGTTTTGTTTTGTTTTTACTTAGAAAATAAACCTAGAGATATAGAAACATATGTGTGCTTCCAAATTCAGTTTGAGGGATTATTTTACGGATCCATGGTGAAAACAATACTGCCCCTCAAATCATGAAAATTTCTTTTCCTTTTTTAGTCTGTTAATATCATGATTGATTTTTGAATGTTAAACCAACATTGCATCCTCAGATAAACCTCACTTAGTAATGATATATGATTACCATTCTGTATATTGACTTGCTAAAATGATGGTAAGAATTTTTGCACTTATGTAAATGAAGGATATTGGCCTGAGAGTTTCTTTTCTTATAATATCTGTATTTGGCTTTAGTATTAGAGTATTGTAGACATTATAAAACACTTTCGATGTATTCTCTTGTCTTTAATTTCTGAAAGAGTTTCTAGAGAACTGGCATTATTTCTTCATAGTAGAATTCATCATTGAAGATATTTAGGCCTGAAGTTTTCATTGTGGAAAGGTTCTTAACTACAAATTCAATTTTTAATAGGCTATTATTTAAGTACAACTACTATTAAGTTACATAAACTTTCTCTATACGTCAGGTTATCCATTTCTTCTTGAGAGTACTCAATTTTGGTGATTCAAAGAATTTGCCCATTTAAAGTGTCAAATATATTGACAAAAAGTTATTTATAATATTTTCTTACTATCTAGTTTTAATAACAGCTTTACTAATGTATAATTCATATACTATAAAATTCACCATTTTAAACTGTACACTTTCATCGATTTTAGTATATTCTCAAAGTTGTACAACCATCATTGTTATTTAATTTTAAAATATTTTATCACCCCCCAAAAAGAAGCCTTGTCCCATTTGTTCCCCTCCACAGTACTGGGCTACCATTTAATCTAATTTCTTTTATTTTTTTTTTAATTTTTTAATTTAAGTAAACTCCACACCACACACTCACAACCCCAAGATCAAGAGTCACATGTTCTACTGACTGAGCCAGCCAGGCGCCCCTTAATCTAATTTCTACTTCTAGGAATTTGCTTATTCTGCAATGGAGTCATAAAATGTGCGGTGTTTTGACTCTCGCTTCTTTCACTCAGCATAATATTTTCAAGATTTGTCCGTATTGTACCATGAATAATTCCTATTTATTGCTGAGTAATATTCCATTATATGGATATACCACCTTTTGTTAATCTGTTCATCAGTTGATAGACATTTCATTTATTTCCAACTTTTGGTTATTATAAATAGGGCTATGAACACTGATGTCCAGGTTTTTCTTTTGAGCACCTGTTTTCATTCCTTTTGAGTTTATATTT
>PISX010026325.1:0-24684 GCA_004024625.1 Mellivora capensis | reverse complement strand
ACCTCCCCTCCTTTATAGCTTGTCTCATAAAACCTGGGAGACATTTTTCACTTCTCCTTCTAGCACTTCACAACCATCTGCCCCCTGGAGAACGCACTGCTCTGTCCTTCCCACGGCCAGTACCCTATGCCCACATCATGGACACGGCCCCAGCCCTCCTTCTATGTCCAGGCTTGTTCGCTCCAAGCCATTGCACGAATGCACCCAGAGGGCTCAAAAGGAAGCCTGAACAGCGCCGTGTGTGTCAACGGATAAATGCATCCGCGATCTGTGGTTTATGCACACAGTGGAATATTATCACTCGTCCATAAAAAACACTAAAGTCCTGATACTTGCCACAGCGCTGGTGAACCTTGAAAACACGAAGCCGAGGGAAGGCAGCCAGACACGAAGGGTCATGTGGTGCACACTTCCATTTCTGTGAAACGCCCAGAATAGATGGATCCAGAGAGGCGGAAACAGGGGCTTCCAGGAGCTATTGTGAGGGGCCTCTGGGGACAAACTACCCCATGGGGAAGGGGTTTCACTTTGAGCAAATTCTATGTTTTGTCACTACATAAAGGTGATGGTTGCCCAGTACTGGGAGGGTACTAAAGCCCACTGAATTGTTCACTTTAAAATGGTTTGTTTTGGGGCATCTGGGTGGCTCAGTTGTTAAGCGTCTGCCTTTGGCTCAGGTCATGATCTCAGGGTCCTGGGATGAAGCCCTGCATCAGGCTCTCTGCTCAGCAGGGAGTTGCCTCTCCCTCTCCCACTCCCCCTGCTTGTGTTCCCTCTCTCGCTGTCTCTCTCTCTGTGTCAAATAAATAAATAAATCTTTAAAAAAAAAAACTCTCTCTGTGTCAAATGAATAAATAAATAAATCTTTTTTTTAAAGATTTTATTTATTTATTTGACAGAGATCACAAGTAGGCAGAGAGAGGGGGAGGCAGGCTCCCTGCTGAGCAGAGGGCCCGATGCCGGGCTTGATCCCAGGACCCTGAGATCATGGCCTGAGCTGAAGGCAGAGGCTTAACCCACTGAGCCACCCAGGCGCACCTAAATCTTAAAAAAAAAAAAAAAAAAGTTTGTTTTAGTAATTTCACCTCAGTGAATTAGTTGTGTGTGTGTTTTTTAAAAAATACTACCTCATTCCCATTGGGATAGCTCCTACCAAGAACAAGCAAACACACAAACAAAAGACCAAATGGAAGAAAAGGAGCCCTGACAAGAATGCAGAGAAACCAGAAGTCTCAGGACCGTCTGGTGGGAATATGAATGGGGGCGGCCTCTCTGCCAAACGGGGTGTCAACTCCTCAGAAATTTAAAAATAGAACTACCCCATGACCCAGCATTCCCACTTTTGGGTACAACCCCCTCAAAGACTTGAAAAGCAGCATCTCCAAGAGCTACTCGGTCGACCACGTTCCCAGGAGCATTATTCACAAGAGCTAAAACGTGTCCACCGACTGGTGAATGGATAGATGGCAGCGGTGTGAACACACATGCCGGAATATGACTCAGCCTTAAAAAAGAGATCCCGCGATAGGCTTCAACCTGGGTGAACCCTGAGGACCCCAGGCCGAGTGAAATCGGTCAGGCCCCCAACAGACAAATGCTGCGTCATCCCCCTTGAATGAGGTCCTCGGAGGGGTCAGGTTCACAGAGATAGGACTGTCGTGGGGGTTGGCAAGGGCTGGGGGGAGGGGAGTCAGTGTTGCTATTTTACAGGGTGAAAACGCTCTGGGGGTGGGCGGTGCTGATGATGCATGACAGTGTGAGGGCATCGAATACCCCAGAACTTGTTTACAAGGGTAAATTTTATTGTAGTGTATTTACTTTCCTTTCTTCAAGATTTTATTTATCTATTTATTTATTGAGAGAGGGAGAGCATGAGCGGAGGATGGGGTCAAATTTATTTACTGTGGGCGAGAGAGAATCCCAAGCAGACTCTGTGCTCAGCACGGAGCCCCACAAAGGGCTAGGTCTCACGACCCTGAGATCACGATCTGAGCCAAAATCAAGAGTCAGATGCTTCACCGACTGAGCCATCCATGTGCCACTCAAGTGTATTTTACCACAAAAAAAAAAAAAAAAAGAAAGAAAAGAAAGAAGATTCAGATTAAATCTGACCCTGTCAGTATCTCTTCAGTTCCCTGTCATGGCTCTGCTCTTAGAATGAGGTTCCAGCTCCACAAGTTGGCACCCACAGCCCCCAGAACCCGACCGCCTCAGCTCTCAGGCTCTCCACACTGCTGCTCCCCCCACATAGTCTTCACCCCGCCGTCTCAGCTACTGACAGTTTGTCACACAAACCAACCACTTTCTCTAATGCTATGGGCCTTCACCCATGCTGTTCCTTCTGCCTGGGACACTTTTCCCCACCTCTTCTCCAGGTGCACGCTTCCTCTTTAAAACTATGCTTAGGGATTATTTTCTCTAGGAAGCCTCTTTCTGCCTCCCAGCTCCCAGGTCAGGGGTCTCTGGGCTCCCCTCCATTATGGCACTGATGTCACAGTGCTGTGTGTCTGTCTTTCCCACCAGCCTGTGTGCTGCCCAAAACCGCTGACAAGGCTTCATTCTCCTCCGTGCATGAGTCAGCAGAGAAGAAGGGAAGAGTGTTAGCTTGGTGATTACTGAGATTACTGAGCTCTTCATCTAGGCATGTAAGACAAGAGCACAGAGGAGGTAGAGATGAAGGGCAGTGGTGTGTAGAGGACGGTTCTGTACATGCCACTAAGCCCCAGAAGCTTCTTGGAGGTGAGGCATTTGAGAGAGCAATGTTTCTCTAGACAGGGATGGCAGTCATTGGGAAAGTACAGAGTTATGGAGTTGCTTGGCATGGAGAAGGAACAAAAAACAACTGGTCATCCTCAAGCAATGACTTTGCAAACCTTCCAAAGCCATACGCGCCTTCTTAGAAGTCACAAGGAACCCCAATCCATAAAACATACACAAGTGGAATGGCTCTGGTCGAACAAGATGTGAGGGATCTGAAAGCTCTATTCTGCCCCCACCAACACTCACACCATCTCAACCTCACACACCATCCCAACCCCCACACACCATCCCAACACCCACACACCATCCCAACCTCACACACCATCCCAACCTCACACACCTTCCCAACCCCCACACACCATCCTAACCATCACATAGCATCCCAACCACTGCACAGCATCCCAACCACACACACCATCCCAACCTCACACACTACCCCAACCACACACATAATTCCAACCTCACACACCATCCCAACCTCACACACCATCCCAACCCCCACACACCATCCCAACGTCATACACCATCTCAACCACTCACACCATCCCAACCTCACACACCGTCCCAACCACACAGCATCCCAACAACACACACATCATCCCAACCACACACCACCACACACCATCACAGTCACACACATACACACTGTCACAACCACCACACACACACCAACCACCACCACATGGTATGTGTACACCATCACAACTGTCACATACACACCAATATCCCCACATACACACCATTCTCTCTCTCTCACACACACACACACATATACACACACACACCGTTCCACACATACCATCATCATTCTCACCAGAACACGGGAAACCAACTGACAGTGGGTACAAGTAGAGCAATGGTTAGAGGTGTAACTCTAAGAGCAGTAGGGACTAGTCATGTGTCTGTCATCCCTAGTCAATGGGAATAGCACTTAAGAGTCAGGGAAGGAGAAGGATGCCAGGAGCAGCTAAGGGACTGGTTTGGAAGGCAGGGGGAAAACCTCAGGGAAGCATTTTGGATCTTTTTCATCCCGGGAAATCGGTGCACCCCAGATTTCATGGCTCAGGATCTGGGAGCGGTGTGGCCTTCCAGGTCCCCCACGCCACTGGTCCCCAGCCCCATCCCGCTTTTTTCCACGGAGGCCCTCAGCTTCCTGGAGACACCACAGATCCCTCCTTGTGGCCCCACAAGGTGGCGCTGTGCCCAACGCCAGCCCCAGGCTCTACCAGCTGGGCAGAGGGACCTGGTGAGCCTCTGGCCAGCCCTCTAAGCTGGCTCCCCCATCCATCTGGGTGGCCTTGGGCGCTCAGGAGCGGTCTGGTGGAAGAAGAAACCCGGATGCATGCACAGCGCACACAGGCTTCTCACCAGGCACACCTACACCCAGACACGCCCACCTGTCCACACAGACCCCAAATACTCTTGACCCTGACATCCTGCAGGAACGTGTTTGGCAGAGCCAGGACTGGCCTGAGGGGTCATCACTTGTGGTCCCTTCTAGACACAGCGTCCACCCAGGCACACCCAGGAACCTCTGTCCACGAACACACACGCAGAGCTGCCTCCTGAAGTCGGACTCCCTTCCCCTCATGCTGAGCAGAGGCCCTCGCTTCCCCCAGCCTCCCTTTCCCCGCCACCTCCGCCTGGCCTCCCTCCCTGCCCTACGGTGGGGATCAAATAAGACACTGGAAAAGATGGGGTTTCGTGAGAGTGCAACGAGGGTAACATTAGACACACGCATGTATGTTCACAATCACACCTGCATGTGTATGAACACACATCCCCTTTGCATAGGTCCCAGTTCCACGCAAGAGAGCTCACATGCAGCTGTGCATGTGAACGGCGCACAGGGACATATGGCAGCCGCCTCCGCCCTGCTGCTCACACCTGCATGCCTGGTCCAGACACCTGACGCCAGCGGGCTCCTCCTCCTCTTTTGCTATTAAACGGAGCTGGCAAAGAGGCCCAGTGCCCAGGCAGGGGTTCCCCAAACCTCCAGGCTGCCCCCGGCCAGCCCCAAGTTCAGCTCTGGCTGGAAATGTGCTCCTGCCTTTCTCCGCCACCCCCTGCCCTTGTTCCAGCTCCTGCTCCCCCAGCTGTGTGACCTCAGGCAAGGCTTCCCACTCTCTGGTCCCTCCCTGGCTCCCTGAGGCTGTATTGTCCTCTATCAGACCTTTAGGGGTCCTGGGGGTCCTGGGGAGAGACTTGGGCAGTGTAAGACTCGCTGGCCTGCAGGGTCTGGCCCATCTAGATTGCAGCTCCCTTTCTACCTCTGAGTCTGGGGGCCCTCAGGCACCGTCATCCTTTCTAGGAATTTGTAAGGAGCCCAGCACGGGGCATGGTACATCAGAGGCATATGGGAAATCTTTGTTTCCTTTATGACAGGGAATCATCATTTTGTGGCGGGGATTGTATAGAAGGGGAGAGAGACTGTATAAAAGGATTTCTACACCCTGACAGAGCTGGGGTTGCCTAATGACAGGAAGCTGCCTCCCAGAGGAGAGAGGGAGTGGGCCAGTCCCAGAGGCCACCTGGCTCCTTGTCACCCTACCCCTGCCCTCAGCCTGCCACCAGGCCTGGGAGCTCCTTCTCTGCACTAGGGGGTGAGCAGAGTTGGGAAGAGCGGGTGTCCAGGAGCATGGGGCTGTGGCATGGGTGCTCATGGCGTGCGTGTGTGCGTGCGTGCATGTGTGTGTGCGTGTGCGCCTGCGTGTGTGTGTGTGTGCGCCTGCATGTGCATGTGCCTTGAAGGAGGCTCTCTCTCCACATGGCTGAGAGCGTGTGCAAAGTCTCTTAGATGAGCCATGGCTTCGGTTGGAATCTCAAAGGCAACTGTGGGCTCTGGGACCATACCCAAGTCACTATACCTCTCTGTGCCTCAGTTTCCTCATTTAGAAAATGGAGATTATGATCCTAATAAAAATGAAATAATGGGCCTCACAGGGCATGTAGAAAGTATTTAGCCAAGCACTTGGGGGCACATGGTTATTGTTTAGAAACCTCTTCGCTGCTGTTTGATGTAACACAGCTGGCCCTGTGTACGCATTCATCATTCATTCTGATTCACTAACTGCCTCTAGCTCTATGCCAGGCCAGCCGTGAATGGGACATGGTCCTTGACCTCCAGGAACTTCCAGAAGGACGGGCAAGATGGATCCGAACAGCAACAGCCAACAGCAGAGCTGGTGTTGAGAGAGGCAGGTGGGAGACAGAGGAGGGGAGAAGAGGTCCCTGGGAAGGGAGGGGCGCCACCCCCAGGTCTCCCCACACTCTGCTGCTCATTGAACCCAATAGTCTACTTGCTTTCCTACCTCCAGACCTTTCCTCACTCTTTCCTTTCCCCAGAAACCACCCCCTGCCAAGTTCTGCCTCCTCACCACTGTGCATTTTTGAAAGACTCAGTTTCAGTGGCTCCTCTGTTCCACTCTCACCACCTACACTCATCAGAGGGGGGGCATTTATTGATGTGTGGTGGCACGTGCCGCCTCCCGGGTCTACTTGTTTCTGATCCTAGAATGCCATTGTTCTGTGACCTTGACCACAACCCTTCACCTCTCGGGGCTTAGTTTCCCCCTATGTAAAATGGGCAGTCCCTTTTTCTCAGAACAGGTGTGAGGATCAAAAGACAGAATGTTTGGGGAAAGCACTTCGGCAAACTGTAAATTGCTGGGCACCTGTCCAGGAGAGTTTTTATTCAAACAGCTTCCTTTCCTCTCCTCGGTATGAGCCAAAAAGTGTGCACTCCCCACTGGCTCAACCTGCATTTTCCTGGAGCTCAGGTGTGGGGCAGCTTCTGTTTGGGGTTTGTGTTTGAGTTCAAAGACAGGGAAACTCCCTGGCCCAGGTGGTGGGGGCGGGGCTTGGTCAACAGAGTTGCCAGGGGAATCCCGAGGTTTGTGGCCCTGATTGCCCCCCACAGTGATCAGGCTGGAACTCAGACCTCAGGAAGGAGGAAGGGCGTGGAGATTGTGCTGCGGGGACAGAGTGTCCCACGGAGTCAGGTGATCCAGGTGTGATTCTGGCTCCTCTAGGGGCTCTTAGGCTAATTACCTGCTCTCTAGGCTTTGTACTTTTGTGTACTTTGTACACAAAGCCAGTGTACAGGATTTATGATTTGGGGAGCCCCTTATACACCAGGGGGTCCTGAGGGTAACCCAATGGGGACCAAGAGCTGACATGGCCACTGTACGGGAAGTCTCTCAAAGTCAGGCTCTATCCCCACCTACCTTCCCGGCCTTGTCCCCTCCATGTTCTTGTCTACTCTGTGCTGTGAGCACCCGGTGAACTTGCGGTTCCCCTAAGTCTCCCAAATCTCTCATGTCCAGCCGTTGCCTGTCTGACAGGCCCTCCTCTGTGTCCAGAGAATCCCGTCTCCTGATTCACGTCTCCTCATCCCCCAGGACCCTGCCCGGGCTTCACCGTCTCCAGGGCCCCTGGCTGCTTCCAGGCAGTGTGGGCTCCTCTTCTACTCACCTGCTCTGTGTTACTGGTGGTTTATGGGCAGGTCTCCCCACGCCGCTTCCACTGGCACGGTTCCCCCAACACTTACCAGTTCGGGGCCGGGCACTCAAAGTCTTGAATAAGTACTCTGAAGGTCCTCAGCACAAAGACCAGGGGGCCATCTGGAAGAGTCTGCGTGGTTCTGATTTTGCGGAAAGAGCCCCCAGAAGGAACTGGGCTCAAGTCCCCGTCCCACGAGTTCCCGGTTGGGTGGTCTCCAGCAAACCTGTCAGCGTTCTCATTTGTAAAGTGGGGTGGTCCTGAGGGCGAGAGTGTTCAGACGGCTCAGGGACTGGGAGCCCCTGCTGTTCTGTCTCCCTCAGGGCTCTTGGCGGAGGAGCCCCCCCCACGGCTACAGCCAGGGATGCTCTGGGCATGGGTGGGGTGCCAGCCCGGCTTGGGCTGGGGCACAGAGATAACCGGAGTCCCCTTCCCCAAAGTGCCAGCAGCTCCCGGAGCCTGGGTGGGCTTGGACGAAGCCAGCAGAGGGCAGTGAGCCCCACTGATTCTCCAGGAGGGAAGCCAGCCAGGATGGCGTTGACTTTGGAGGGGAATGTGGACCGGTGGTGGGAGGTGGTGAGGCTGGGTGTCCAGAGCAGCCGGGCCTGGCTGGGGCGCCGTGTGCTCTGGCGACCGCGTGGGCAGGACAGGCCGGCCGGGACGCCACAGGCCCCTGGCAACAACATTGGGAGCGGCCTGGAGCGCCGACAAAGCACCTGTGAGGGGCCGCAGTACGTCGGGGCCTGTTGGACCTCAGGAGCCGGGGTCCCATTTTGCAGCTTCACACTGAGACCAGTCACTACTTAACCAAGCTGCTGTGCACCACAAGGCATTGTGCCAAGAAGAGTGGGGGCCGCTGCTGACCAGCGGGGATCTGAAGTCAGGCCGCCTGTTCAGAGGCCTGATGGCATCACTAAGCAGCCATAGGACCACGGGTCAGAAACACAGCCTCTGTGCCTCCTTTGTGAGACCTACACAGGCAAACACATCCGAAGTCTCTAATTCCTGGGGCGCCTGGGTGGCTCAGTGGGTTGGGTCTGCCTTGGGCTCAGGTCATGATCTCAGGGTCCTGGGATCGAGTCCCGTATCATGTTCCCTGCTCAGCGGAAAGCCTGCTTCTCCCTCTCCCTCTGCCTGCCACTCCCCCTGCTTGTGCTCTTTCTCTCGCTCAAATAAATAAATAAAATCTTAAAAAAAAAAAAAGTAATTCCTGGCTCTCGACACTAACCTTCACCTAATGGGACCTATTAGCTGTGATCTCAAGCAAACTATTTAACTTCTCAGTGCCTCAGTCTCCTCATCAGTGAAATGGGACTCATACCCATACTCCTCTCACAGCAGTGTTACAAGGACTTACAGAAAATGCTTAGATTCTGAGAATAACAAAGTATTCAGTATTATTGTCTAACACACAGCTTGTTACAGCTACAAACGTGAGTGACAGTTGCGACCTGTTCCTACAGACTCCCCTCACCTGCTCTACTCTAAGGTCTGGGCTCGGCAGCCAGATCTGTTGCCTGGGTTTGAATCCCACCTCGACTTGTTTCTTGGAGGGAATGATAATCACTACTGTTTAGAGAATTAAATGAAAACAGAAATACAAAACCCTTTTTGAACAACGCTTGGCAGAGAGTACATTGCGGCGAATGTTCTAGTTGTCTCAATTGACAGATGAGAAAACAGAGATGTGGAGCTGTTAGGGAAAGCTGGTGGCAGAATCAGAGCAGGGTCTGGGATCCTGGCAGGTACTGGGGAAGTGACTCTTTTTTTTTTTTTAAGATTTTATTTATTTATTTGTCAGAGAGAGAGAGAGAGAGTGCGAGCGAGCACAGGCAGAGAGAGGCAGAGGGAGAAGCAGGCTCCCTGCTGGGCAAGGAGCCCGATGTGGGACTCGATCCCAGGACGCTGGGATCATGACCTGAGCTGAAGGCAGCCGCTTAACCAACTGAGCCACCCAGGCATCCCTGGGGAAGTGACTCTTGAAGGAGGCCCAGAGAATTGGTGGATTTGCAGACCAGAGTCACCAGGCCAGGAGGTGAGAGAGACAGACCTGAACCCAGGGCTTGGCTCACTGTGCCGATGTGGTTTACTCCCAGACAGCATGCATGGTGCCCACAGACCCAGAGCCCTTCTGCATGGGGGCTGGGTTCCAGGAGAAGACATCGATGACAAAATAGAGTATTTTCTTGACCTTGCTGGTCCAGTGGGTGTCTTCATTCTGAAGCCAAGGACCCAGAGGGCTCCTTCCATTCTTGTTCTGAGAGAAGCTGCAGATGCCATCCAGGTGTTCTAAATAGTAACTTCCCATCCTGCCTTCCCACCTTCACCCCAACATACCTCCAAGCCCATCTCCCCAACCCTCTTCTCATCCTTATCGTGACATACTCCTCCACTCCTCTTTGCATTAACACATGCTGTTCCCCATGCCTGGGATGCCATTCCCTCTCCTTTGCCTGATGTGTCTTTCTGGCAGCATGATTCATCCCTCTGGGCTCCTCTGGCGCTTACCCAATCTGAGTCAGCAATTTAAACCTTGTCTTATTCCCAAAAGTCTTTAAGAGGAAAACACTTGGGGCACCTGGGTGGCTCAGTCAGTTGAGCCACTGCTTTCAGCTCAGGTCATGATCCTGGAGTCCCAGAATCGAGTCCCACGTCGGGCTCCCTGTTCACTGGGGAGTCTGCTTCTCCCTCTGACCCTCCCCACTCTCATGCTCTCTCTCTCATTCTCTCTGTCCCTCAAATAAATAAATAAAATCTAAAAAAAAAAAAAAAAGGAAAACACTTTGTTTATTTCTGTGCTGGTCCCTCTTTGCCCATCAAGATCTGCTGTCCATCTTCTCTACCCTGCTCCATGTCCTAGGAAGCTGACCACAGAGCCCTCGTCCTTCTGGGCTCAGCCTGAGGTGCCATGGGGAAACTGGAGGGCAGAGGGAAAGCGAGGGGTCCCCTGGCTGGCGGTGTCCCTCCAGGGAGCATGTCTCCTGACCCTGAGATGCCCGGTTTCTCCCCGTGGTCAGTGAGCATCCAAGGGGGGGGGGCGTGTCTGTGCAATGGCAGTGCAGAGCACACATTTGGGAAATGTCCTCGACTTGGACTGCACCAGGGGACCATGATACCACAGATGTGGGACTCGACGAATGGAGTCTTTGTGTCCCTGTTCCTTATGTGCGGAAACCGAGTATGAGACCGGTAAAGCAACTTGCCCAAGGTCACAGAGTCAAGGGAAGAGTGCAAACGAACCCAGGTCTGCCCAGCCCACAGGCGAGAAGGCATTTTCCGAGGGCCAGTACATCCTTTTGCCCAGCAAGGATCTCCTCTTCAGTAAACTTGGTCCTACAGGGACAGGCTGGTGAGAGGACCCAAAGCTCCCAGCTGGGAGGAGGCAGTCCCAAGGTCACATAGCCAGTGGGTGGGGTTCAAGTCCCCCACTTTCTGCAAAGGGGACACTGGTTGGTGAACAGGAAAGCTGTGCCATATCTGCCATGCCTAGACACTTTCTGGGGTTGGGCATGTTGGCTAATGGGTATCATTTCAGCCCTTTCATTTCTAATAGCCACTGTACTGTCATAAAGACTGTCATTTCCCATGGCTCAGGCAGGATAATCAACGTGCTGGCTGCCCAGAGGGCTGAGAGTGGCAGGATCTGGACACTCCGTGAAGATAAGCCCCACCTCTCCCTGCTGGCCATTTCAGTCCTTTCCCAACCAGACACAGTCCTTGGGTTTTGAGAACCAGGCCTGGGGTCCCAAGAAGCCCCCCTTGGTTTACAGTCCCCAGCTCAGGGAAGAACTACTTCCTCTCAGCCTAGCTCCGGCTTTTCATCGCCTAATGACCTTGGGTAAGGCATTTCCCTCCCCAAACTTCAGTTTCCTCATCTGTGAAATGGGGCAATTCTGTCTGCCTTACCAGGAGGTTTAAGTGAGCGGATCTCACTTGCCGCATGGTCGGCGCTTGCAGGAAGTCGCTATGACAGTGGAGGCGTCAGAAGTGATAATGACGCTTGTCACACACGAAAAACAGAAACGAGGCCAGAGAAGGGAGTGGTCTCCCTAAGGTCACACAGCAAGTCAGGGGCAAAGTTGGGCTGAGAACTTGGCTTTCTAGGTCATGCAGGATCTCATGTAGTACCCCTCCCCCAGGACTGACGGAGCAGGTGTTATTCACATCACCCCAATTCGCAGGCAAGAAGGTGGACCCTGTGGGATGCCCTCAAAGAGGATCTGGTATGTGACAAGTCCTGTCCAAAGAAACTGAGACCCAGGTGGTTGGTAGGCTGGCAAAGTTAGCTTAGCATCTGGAAGAGCCTGAAAAGGAGAAGGTGGGTGGGAGAAAAAGAGGAAGGGGCCCCTCCTCCAGGGGCCTCCACCCTGACAGGCCAGGGTGTCAGTCAAGACTCCCCTGCTGGCACAGTATCCTGCCATACTTCCCTTGCTCATCGTGTTGCTACGTTCTCACAGCACACTATGAACAGTGGTCCCATTTTGCAGATGGGTATATCGAGGCTTATGCAATCTAAGTGACCTAAGTGCCCAGGTTCACATAATTAATAAGATGAACTTGGACTTAAGCCCAGTTCTCTGGGCTTAAGCTAATGTCCAGACAACTCTTTTCCCCTTGCTTAATTCATTTTTTACTTTGTTCGCTCTTTTCTCTCTTGTTTTCTCTGCAAGTTACCAACTGTCTCCTCCCTCTCCCTGACACTGCTACACCAGATGTAATTAAGCATCCTGAAGGAAGGAATGTCATTTGACTTCTTCGCTGCTGTGTGCTTGGAGCCCATTACAACAGCGGGGACAAAGCTGGAAACAAGCAGATGTTGGCTGGGTTGTTGAAGGAACTATAACCGGGCTACATGTTTAATTGATACCCGTGGCCAGCAGGGTCCATGTGGAGATTTCTATTGATTGTGAGGGATTCATTATGCAAATATACAGGTGGGAAAGCAGTGTTATTGTAACTGCGTTTTTTTGTTTATTTTTCATTAACAAGTTTGTTCCACTTCTTGATCTGTAGAGCTCTGGGGACGGTCTGGAACAATGTTCAGGAGGATGCCAGAGCCCCTCTCACAGGAAAGCACCGGAAACCCACCCCCCGCCCCCTCCACAGGGTAAACTTAGAGAAACATGGGGTTGCTGGAGTAGGTCTGAGTGAGGTCCAATGGCAGGAGAAGTCCGCCAGTCTCCAAAAAGAACTCATCTGAAGGGGAACATCAGGGGAGTGAAGGATCCCCATCGATGTAAGAAAAAACACCATCGTGAAAGAGACACCAGTCCTCCACTTGCAGCCTCCCTGTTGTGCACAGTGTGGGCCTGCCTGTGTTTGACACAGGGATCCCACCCAGCAGCCTCGCTGCCCCCTCCTCAAACGGGATCCACTGGGGGACGCACAACCAGCCGCCAACAGCGACCCCACCTGGCGGAGGCTGGGATGACGGCGTCAGCTCCCTTTCTGTTCCTGGAGTTTGGAGGCGGTTGAGGGGTGCGCTGTGGACCAAGTTCTCAAGGTTCCTGTCAGTTCCCGAGAGTGGAGGGCCCTGGACGGTTACTGAGCTTCCTGCCAATGAAGGCTTGCGAATAGCGATGAGTTGGAAAAATAAGAGATGCCCTTATTTTTATCCCGAGTTGGTGAAGCCCTTGTGTATCTATGGAAGGTCAGTTTTACCCTCTGTCCCCAGCTCTCCACATTGGCAAGTAACACACACCGGAGACTTCTTTCGATAGCAGACTATCTTTTTTTATTTTCATTTTTTTAAAGATTTCATTCATTTATTTGAGAGAGAATGAGTGAGAGAGAGCATGAGAGAGGAGAAGGTCAGAGGGAGAAGCAGACTCCCCAAGGTGCTGGGAGCCCCACTGGGAACTTGATCCTGGAAGTCCGGGATCATGACCTGAGCCGAAGGCAGCCGCTCAACCAACTGAGCCACCCAGGCGCCCGCAAACTATCTTTGAAATCGGTAACAATCACACACACACACAACATGCCATAGTTTACAAAGTTCTGATCCGTTCAGGCTCTTCTCTGAGCCTCATGCCAACTCTGTGAGGTAGAGGGCACATGGATCCTCCTTAGGGAAGTGAGACTCAGAGAGGGACGGTGACTCGCCAGTAGCCACCAACAAGTCGATGACACCCGGCCCTGCCCCTGTTGTGGGACCCCAAGCTGCCCCCCAGGGAAAACCGCACCCAGCTCGCTGCCCACTCACAGCAGCATCAGGACCACGATGGCAATGACCATGAGGACTCCGGCTAGGATGCAAAGGCCCAGGAAGACAATGTCGCTGGTGTCCTGAGCCACCATGGTCACAGGGCCCTCCAGGGCCTCCACCTCATCCCTGGGGGGCGCTTCCTGAAGGTGCTCAGCTGTGGCAGCATAGGGCCCACGCCAGTCGGAGCCAGACAGCAGGTGGACAGAAGCCTCCTTGCGCCTTGGCTCACAGCGGACCTCATACTCATGGATGTCCTCCTGCCCACCAGCCGAGAAGTCGATGTACAGCACACTGATGATCACCGAGGTGTTGTTCCTCCTCTGTGGGGGTCAAGGGACAGTCACTCACACCTGAAGGGGCCAGGCCTGACCCTGTGCCTCTAGATAGTTGGGGATTCTGTGCCAAGGGAGAAGAACTCTAGGAGCCTGGGTTCTAGGCCCAGCTTGGCCACTGACTCCCTCCCCATTTGGAACCATAGTGTCCCCACCTGTAAAAGGGACACTATGGGGTGTCTGGAAGGATATCAGATCTGATGGGCTTGCTCTGGCTTCAAGGAGATGGGGGTCTATGAAAGATAGTAACAGCAAGAACATCTGCCTTGCTCCAGGCTCTGTTTTAAGTATATTATCTCATTTCATTCTCACTACGACCCTCCCTTATTGGTACCATTAATATCCCCATTTCACGGATGAGGAAACTGAGGCCTGGAAGTTAAATCCCTTGTCTGAGGTCACATGACCAAGTGACAGGGAACATGTGCTCACCCGGATCTGCCCGGCTCTTAGCTGCAGGGCCTCACTTGAACCAAAGAAGGTAGAACCAAAGTGGGCTTTACAGCATCTAGTTCAAGCTCCCTTTTTGGCAATTTACTGATGTGACTACTGAGGCCCAGCAAAGGCAATACTTTGCCCAGTGCTGGGTCCTGAAGCCAAGTCTCCTACCTTCCGGTTGGAAACTCTATCCCTTGGCTATGGGACCTTCCTCCTGGAATCTTTCTCCCTAGTGATGCCTGCAGCCATGGTGTGTCCCTCCTGTTGAGTCCCTGGCCATCCCAGTAGCACCACTCAGGGTTAGGAAGAGCCATCGAGGAGTGAAATGGGGTGGGGGGGACACATCCCATTGGCCTTCCCTACCCTTGCAGATGAGGGAGGCAGGAATCAAGTTGCTAAGAAGACCATGGGGTGTTCGGGCCAGGATCCGAGGGACAGCATTGTGATGGGCAGTCTGGTGGGATCCGGGGCAGGGGTCTGTACTGGGCTACTCTCCCCACCCACCCCATGTCCACAGCAGCCGTTACACCCCTCAGGCTGCCTGGCCTCCCATGTCCAGTGGTGGCACTTCTGAGATGAAGCTTCTAGACACGAAGTTGTCTCACATGGAACGGGCAGGCAGGAGCAGTAGGGACCTGGCGTCCCTGGACACTGGGCCACCCCTCTGAGTTACAAAGGGGCTTTCAAAAGGCTCTGATTCCACATCCACAAAGGAGGTTTCTGCACCTGTGCCCTCAGCCTGTCTGTCCCCACCCCCTCTGAGGGGGACCGGTGTCCTGGATTTTTGTGGTATAGAACTGGGCCACTGGGCGAAGGAAGACGGGGCCTGTGAGTGGAAGGGGACCCAGTAAAATCAGTCCACGTGATAAAGAAAGGAGGAAAAAAAATCACATAAAGTGGAAGTTCTAGGGGTTTTTGGTGAGCGAGAGACTTGAAGGGGAAAAGCCAGCCACACAGGATGCACTGTTACGGTTATGAAATCAAGTCTCCAGTGTTTTTTAAGAGATGCACAGAAAGGTTGGCATTGCCTTGGGCTGTTCGAGCTGTGTCTCTTTGAGAGCAACTGGGGGCAGAGAAGGGTCTTCGTGCATCTAGGACATAAAAGGGCGACACTAGGAATCCAGGAGTCTAAGGTGCTCAGCCTTTATGTTTCTATGGTATTAGCCCCAAGATTCTGTGATTCTGTGGCTCCAAGTTATGGTGGTGGTTCCAAGCCTCTGAGCCTCTGAGAGTCCATCATACTTCCTGGCTCTCCGCTTCATGGTTCCCTGCCTCTGGGATTCTCTGTCCCCGTCATTTCATGACTCTGTGGAGTGTCCACAGAAAACCTCTGGGGGATTTAGGGCACGAAGTCAGGGTGAGGAGAGATCTTCTTGGTGGCCAAGACTGCCCCCACTTCTCTCCTCAGGTCAAAAGGACAGAGGTCGCCGGAGGCTGGGGCAGTGGATGGGTGGGCTGGAGGGGACATTTGGCTCATGTGGGGGGCAGGGTGGTACAGTTTGCTGGAAAGTGCATGGTTTCTGCCAAGCCAGTCTGGCACATCCCCGGATACCAAGGGGTGGGGGTGGGGGTGGGCTCTCCATGGAAGGGGGGCGTCTCTCCTTTCCCCTTTCACTTGTCCCTAAGAATGCAGGCATCTGAGATACTTGAGCCATGGCCCAGGGACTCTGAGGGCCCCAGATCTGTAGTCAAGGCCTTGAAAATATATGGAGAGTGGAAAGAATTCATCTGTAAGCCATGCTGCCTTTGGAGGGAAGTGTATCCTGTTATGTGAAAGCCCTTTTGTTCTGTGGAGCACAGGGAGCCATTTGGATGACAGGTTGGGGAAAGGGCAGCTGGAGGCAGCCGGACTCCAACAGCTCTGAGTCTTGAAGGGGTGAGGCCTGGGTGATGGGGAGTTCCTGGGAGAAGGGAAGGAACATCAGGAAGTCCTCCAGGGATGGTCAGGGTCGGGGCCTTGCAGGAGGAGACTTCAATAGCATTGTCACTGGGTTACACAGCGGGGCTCCCTTCTCTGTCTCCCGTCTGAGTTCTTTGTCGTGTCTACACTGACCCAGTTTGGTGGTGGGGCCACTGAGCCAGGAAGAGAAGCTGAATTCTCAGGAATGGCAGGTGCCTCTCAGCAGGGATCAGACCCACTCCCTCCCTCCTGCCCTCTCCACGCCCCCACCCAGCGCCTACCTGAGACTCAGTGCCGCAGGTGTCAAAGCGGGCCTGGATCCGGAAGGTGCCGCCGACTTCCTGGGCGGCACAGTTGCGGCTGCCCAGGTAGACCTTGGTCCGCTCCAGGGGCGCCAGCGCCTGTGCGGAGATCAGGATCTGGAAGTCCGTGCGGGAGCAGCTCACGTTCATGGGCACGACTGGGGACGGAGGGAAGGAGCCGCTGGAGGCCTTAGGGGCAGGAAGTCGGCCCCCACCACCCTGAGACCCCATCCAAGGGGTGGTGTGTGGGAAAAGTGGGGCCCAGAGTCGAGAGACATCTATGCAGCCTAATAGGGTTGTTTCACGTGTGTTACTCCATTTCACTCCATCAGACTAGGAGCTCCCCGGGGCAGGCACCTGGCCTTCTTGTGTCCTCACAGCCCGGCACCGAACTTGGCAGGTGCTGCGAATTCTGTGTGAATGAATGAGTGAGTGAGTAAGTGAGTGAATGAATGAATGAATATTCTTAATCATAAGAAGAACTACAATGTGCTGATCTCCTTACCATGTGCCAAGCAATTCATTCAACGATTTAACAAATATTTCTTGATGGCCTACTACGTGCAGGACACTATTCTAAGCACCACAGAAAAAGAAATGGAAAAAAAAAAAACCCAACCCCAACAGCCAAAACTTCCTGCCTTCTTGGAGCTTACATTCTAGTTAGGCAAGGGGGCTATATGTATGTAAAATGAAAGATGTGTCAGAGAGGGCTGAAGGAAAATCAAGCAGAGAAAAAGGACAGGAAAAGGCAGAGTAGGTATGGCGGTGGGGCAGAATGGCAACGTTGCAAAAGGTGGAGAAGGAAGCCCCACTCTCTCCCCATGATGACCCCATGCGGTGGGCACAACGAAACCCAATTTACACTTCTGGAAACTGAAGCTCTGAGAGGTGAAGTTGTGTGCAGGAGTTGAGCCGGGATTTTATCGATGATCCCCCCATCCTATCTGGGGGGGCCCTGCAGCCCTCCAGGGCCAGATGGTTCAGCTTTTCGTGTCTGGGTGTATTGGAGTATGCGTGTGTGTATGAGGGCAGTGCAGGCTAGGGAGGGGGCGTTGGAGGGAGAGGGAGGGGCGGCTGGTGGGCAGGAAAGGGAAGAGCAGGCAGGCAGAGGCCCGGAACTCTCAGGCCCTCTCCGGGAAATGCCTCAGACATATTTCAGCCTCTGGTGTCTGGGCAGCTAGTGATTTATGGGCCCGCTGTCTCCCACAATGATCTCGGCAGTGCTGAATGGCGCAGCACCCTGATTGATGCTGAGGTTGTCCTCTAGCCGGGAGGCCACCAGCAGCCTGGGCCACCTCTGGAGCCTCGCCCAGCACAAGTGCCCCTGTCCGGCCCTGGGGTCCCACAGGAATCTGGGCAGGGGGGTGGAGTGGGGGCTCCTGCCCCTGGAACAGAGTCGGGTTCAGAGCTGCCCCACCCTCGGGCTCTTTAGGTTCCAGAAGGAGAAGGGGCTTGTCCAAGATTCCACATTGCTGAGAGAGGGAGGACCCAGGCCTGGAAATAAGACTATCAGAACCAAAGGGGGCCTTAAAGGTCCTTCACCTAGTGTCCTCATTTTACAGTTGGGATAACTGAGACCCGCAGAGAAGAAAAACCACCTGCCGGCTAGCTGTGACAGACCCCGTGTCCCCGGCTCTCTGGAGTGAAACCCTAGGAGGGGTCACTCTCCCAAGGGGCAGCTCTCCTCCCCCAGGTTATGGATGGAGCCACCTGGGGCCCTGGAGGGTGGGTCTGCCCAGGCCACTCACTGCCACTAGCTGGCTGGGGCGCAGCCGTGTCCTTCCCCATCACCACTTGTGAAGGGGCTAAGGACAGAGGGAAGATGTTTGAAAGCAGACCAGGCATGAGGGAGAGAAATCCACCCTCAGCAAGGATGTCCCCTGTTCCCTCTTTTCATCTGAATGACCGCCTGCAGAGGGCATGCATCGACCCCTTGCACGGAGGAGGCCACTGGATGGTCGGTAATAGCAACATTTGGATGTGGCCCTGGTCTGTCTGAGCTCAGCCCTGGCTCCCTCCCCCTGAGCCCTGCTGGGCCACAAAGAAGGCAGGCAGGGGTTCTAGTCTTGGCTGTCCTCCCCGCCCCCCGCCACCCCCAGCCCATGGGACTACAGTGAAGTGTTTCCTCTCTTTGCACCTCCCTTTCCATACCAAGCACAATAAGAAGCTTTCGCTTCCTCAGGTAGAGGGCAAAATGGGTCCAGAGCAGGGGTTTTTCTGGGCCCATGGGCCAGGGAAGGGTGGCAGGAAGAGGGGAGAGATGGGGGAGGCTGCTGGCAGGCAAATCTAACAGGCACTACGGAAGCTGCAAAAACCCAGTGCCAACGTCCTCAGCCGCCTCTGCAGTTGAGCATGACACGTGACCAAATTCAAATATCAAGACCAAAAAGTCTTTTAAGGACTTCTGAGAATGCCTTCATTTTCCTGATGACGGGACATTTGTAGCTGGCATCTCCTCTACGCTCTTCCAGCCTTGAATGTGGACATGATGTCTGGAGTTGTGGCAGCCATCTTGCAGTCATGAGGTCAAGAGAATCCCAGAGATACCAGCTGAGACCATGTTTAGTCCCTAACCCAACAAAGCAGCTCCCTAGCTCCAGACTTCTTGTTATGTGAGGGAAACAAAAGCCATGTCTAAGCCACTGCCAGTCAGGATTTATGACCGATACAAGCAAAGCCTGTCCACATCTCCATGGTTATATCAACTGTTTATCATAAGGAATATTGCCATATTTTGTGTACTACCCCTGGATACACAGGATAAACCACAGCATGAGAGATGCCAGGGGGCCAAGGGGGAAGGAAAAGTAGGGGGGACTTAGGGCACGAGAAGTTGGAAGCTGGAAAGGCAGGGCTCTGTGGGGTGGAAATAAGCAAGGACCACATCGGTGCAATCTCAGGGGTCCCAGGGCAGCAGTTGGTGATGTTGTAACCTCCTGAGAAGAGAATGGTGGGATGGAGGGAGGAAGCTGTGAAGGACCCCAGACTCGGCCCTCATCCCTGCCATTAGCATGCCCACACCCTCCACCCCAGCTGACCTCCAATGTAGGCCACGGAGAAGCCCCTTCGGGTGGTGCTGCGGTCTGTGTGCAGCAGAAGCAAGAGCTGGTTGTGGTCCGAGGTGACTGGTGCTGGCAGGTGGTGGCCACACCAATTCCCCAGCAGGGGGGCCTCCTCGCTGGCCCCATCAAAGGCCGCCAGATGGTCGAAGTCACAGGTCCTGGTCAGGCTGTTGGGACCCTCTAGGTCCAGGTCCAGGAAGAACAGCCTGACCCGGTAGCCTGGAGGCAGGCGGATGGTCCAGTGGCAGTGAATGTTGTTAGGGTAGGCGCTGGGGTACTGAGGACTGGAGAAGTTGCCCCGCATGGACGTGTACACCTCCTGGCATTCTCCTGGGTTGCGGAGAGTGGGACAGAAGGGATAACAATGAGAAAGGTGGAGACTGTCACCCTCTTGGGAAGTGGGCTCCATAAAGGTCCTAAATCCAGCCTGGTGGGTGGTGGGCACCATGGTTGGCAAACCAGACAACTGATCCCAAAGCCTGCTTTAAACGGAAACTAGCTGAAGACCAGGACTCTCATTCCAACTGGCAGTCCACTTCACAAGGGCTGGTCCTGTTAGGAATTCAATCACCAGACCTAATACTTGTCCTTGGGGTTGAGTCCAAACTTGGACTTGACAGACAGGTGGCTCATGACAGGACCTAGTTCATTTTCTCACTTCCCTACATCCCGCCCTACCTTCGAGCCTCCCCAAACAATGCTTAGCATAGGAGCACACTAAACCCCCTTTGTCCTTCCTGCCTTCGGGCATGCTGATACCTCTGCCCAGAATACCCTTCCCTTCCTTCTGCCTCCGGCTAACTCCTTCAAAGCACTGCTCAATTGTCTCCTCCTCCAGGAAGTCATCCATGATTCTTACTGTTAACACAGATCACAGTGGGTTGTCATCGTCTATTTCCTCCTCCATCTCCTCCACTGTCTAGTTCATTTCACTGTCAAGGATTCATTCATTCATTTGTACACACATTGATTGAATCCCTTCCATGTGGCAGGTACAGAGACAAAACCATAGGAGCTCATAGTGGGAGAGATCAACGTGTCAACCACAAACATAAAGGATAAATGTTAGATTAATGCTGCAAAAAACCAAAAACCAAAAACAAAACAAACAACCTCCAGAAGGAGTTGAAAGATTGGACTAATTCTGAGCCATTCGGGAAGACTTCACAGAGGAGGTGACATGCTTCTACCTTGGCACTGGCTGGGCAGGGACACACACAGCATGCACAGAGGACTCGAGCTACAGCCCAGCCCCTTCTACCTGAGAAGTAGTAGGCCTTGAAGCCCCGGCCTCCAATGTTAAAGTCAGACTTGAAGATCACCTGCAGCTCGTGGCCCAGTGACACAAGAGTGGGGGGCCGCGTGCTGCCACAGTAGTGATGCCCGTGGGCAGGGCCAGGCCCCCCAAGCACGGCCACGTAGTCATAGGTGCACTCCTCATTGCCTTCCACCTGGAAGTCCATGAATACCAGCTTGACGGTGGCAGGGCCGGAGGCCCGGATCACCCAGTGGCACTCCATGTTGTTGGGGTAGTTGTCCGGGTACTCAGGACTGGTGAGGACGCCTGAAAGGCCCGTCAGGACGCCACCACATATATCTGCAAAGAAGCCCTCCTGAGCTGAGCTTTCTTCCTCCCTGTGGCCCCCCAACCCCCTCCCTTGGGAACCAGATATCCCCCAACGTGCCTCCCCCATGGGTATCCCATGGGAACCTTGTCACCATCACTGAGCGCTTGCTAAGGGGCAGGCACAGACCTGGCACTTGGCAATGACGCTGTCTTGACACCAATACCATCACCCTAGGGGAATGCACAGTGGTTCTCCCCATTTTACGGTTATGACAATGGAGACACGGAGAAGGTAAGTAACCTACCTGGGGGAGTCTGGGTTCACCCAGACTGGTCCTGAGACAAGGGTGTGAGGGCAAGGAGTCTATGGGGGAGACAGAAGGGCCGGTAAAGGGCATTGTCAAGCCAACTGCCGAGCCCTGTTGGGGAACCCTAGGAATGGTGTCAGGTGCACCTGAGAGAAAGGGGGCTGGGGAATTCATACACCAGCTCCCGAGAGTCCAGGCCGAGGGCTGTGAAGATGGAGGTAACCTGCCGAGACTTTCGAAGAAGCCTTCACATAGAGATGCGGAGGTTGGCAGGAGCCACTGAAGTGTTGAGGCCCCAGGAATCTGGGCAGGGCCCTGATGGCAGGTGCATACCACGCCCCCCCCCCCCCGCCACCCAACCCAGTCGAAATGGGGGGGATAGCAGGACCTGCTGGCTGCAGAGCCTGGGCACTTGACCTTGTGATTCTCACTGTCCCCTCCTACCAGGCCTGTTGCGCACAGAGGCTGAGATGCCCGAGTTCAGCAATGTTCCCAAAGCTCCCTAACAGAAGAAAGAGAGGCTTGCAGAGAGGATCTGGTGAAGTGGAGATGGGCTTGAAGTCTGAAGACAGGTGTCGGTCCTCAGCTCTGTCCTCTATGAGGGGCGGGAACCTGGGCAAGTGACAGCCTCCCTGAGCTGCGTGGGAATACGAGAGGTCAGAAGATCTGCCCAGCCTGAACCAGCAGGCACAGGCTCGTGCAGAGTCTCTGAGGCTGATGAAAGGAAGCCTTCTGGAGCCCAGCACTGCCCATCCAGCCAGGAGGTGGGTGGTGATGAATGTCCCCACCAGCTGGAGGCACGGGCGGGGGGACAGGGGGCAACCTGGTTTCCCAACACTCCGGGACTTGGCTTTGGGAACCGACCATTGCTCTGGGTGGGGTGGCTAATACTTCTTTTGTCCTGGTGTTCCCACTCTCAGCTGTGTCACCTTGGGAAGGCACACCCCCTCTCTGCTCTCAACTTCATTGTTTGTGAAATGAGACAGCACGTTTTGACAGTCTGTGAGATCATTTTCCATGTAACACCCTTAGCAGAAGCTTTCGAGCTGTGTTCTGGAGCTTTGCAGTCGCCCCCCGGGGCATCTATCTGCCTGCACGTGAGGCGAATTCCACTCCTATGCTGTCTTCAAGCTCTCTTTAATGAGCTGGACAACAGTGTCCACAGTCACAGGTTATATGCAAAAATTTCACTCATTGGAGGCCATTATATTGACTTCTGTTTTCAGTGATTAGCTCATAATAAGCAAGTGTTAAAAACGTGAACTTGCAAAATACAGTAAATGCATACCAAGAAAATACTGCCTTTATCTCTCTCTTTTTTTTTAATCTCTTTTCTATATAATGGATTAACGTAAGCTTTCATTTGGTCTAATGGTACTCCTGTTTTTAAAAATTTGGAAAACATTGCTTATAGTATTATAACTTTGATACCCTAACATTTTAAAAACGGAAGAGTCCAAAACTCCAAAACTATATTGATATTGGTCTGTGATTCTTGTGTTTTAGCATTCGGAAGTTTTGTGCCTCTAAAGCCAGCTCAGGGAGGGGTGTCCCACTGGAGCCTCCTGATCGTTGTTTGGGGAACCCTGTGTCCCAGGAGCGTCTGCGGGTGTCTGTGGCTTGAGCTGACATGAGTAAGGCCTTGGGAGAAGGGAAGAGGTTTGAGTGTATGCAGAGAGGCTAGGAGACAGGAGGAAAGGGGAGGAGAACAAAGCCTCTGTTCCCCTCACTAGACCAAGGGGTGGGTTTCCAGGCTGAGGGAGGGAGGGGTAGGGATCCACAAGGTAAGGGGCATTAGGTAAGGCTTAGGGAGGGAGAGTGTCACTGGCTCCACACAGATGGACCTCGTGCAACTTCTACTCCAGAGGACTTGGGGTAGGTGCGGGGGGTGGGGGGTCCCTGTGCCTGTAAGTGACAGGGCGCTGCAGAGGGTCAGACGCAGGGGCAGCATGGTGTCCTCTCCTTCACCCTGATGCCATGCATGGGATAAGAAGGATGATGGTGAGCCCGAGGCCTTGCTCCTGTACAGTGAGAACTTCCGGGGTTCCCAGGACTGCTGCTGTGAAGGTGGGGACCCACAACCACCCTGACCGCCACTGGAAGCTGCCCTGACCCCCGAGATGGGGCATCAGGGTAACAGGCTCGGGAGGAGCCAGTAAGGCCTGCCTCAGCCCACCGCTCTTCTCCCCCCTCCCCTGATCCCCGCAGGGCCCCGCTCCCCCTTGCCTTTCTGGTAGCTGGCAGAAAAGCCACGGCTGGCCACGTGCTTGTCTGAGTGGAAGACGACAGACATGATGTGCCAGGAGGAGGTGAAGGGCGGTGGGGGCACCTGGCCACAGAACCTCCCCAGCAGGCTGCCCTTGTCCCCCGAGGCCCCATTGTACACCTCCAGGTAGTCGAAGCCGCAGGAGTCGTGGTACTCCAGGTCGAAGGCATGGAAGGTGAGTAACACCGAGGAGCCCTCGGCCACCACGATCAGCCAGCTGCACTCTGTGTTGTAGGGGTAGAGCCTGGGGAAGTTGGGGCTGGAGAAGTTTCCGGAAGGTGCTGAGAGCACACCCCCACATTTGACACCTGGAGCAAGAGGGAAGAATGGCTCGGTCAGCACTGGGGCCCTGGGTGGTGGACCCGGCCACAAAGCTGGGTCTTTGGGATGTGGTGAGGAAGCACGAGGCTGTGACCTAAATCAATTCATGGATGTGTACGTTTGCTCATTCATCTGCTGAATCCTCAAATACTTATCAAGCACACTTTTATTCATTCAACAAATACCGTCTGAGGGCTAGGCAATGTTCTAGGTGCTGGGGTTTCGGCAGGGACAGAACAGACAAAAAAATTCTTGCCTTCGTGGAATCTCCTGTGGGCTTCGGATGGGAGCACAGATGATAAACACAGCGAGTAAAACAGAGCACAGTGAAGAGTGATCAGTGCGACAGAGAAAAACAAAGCAGGGAGAGGAGATGGAAACGTCCGGGCAGACCTATAATTTTAGATGAAACAGTACTATATGCTGGATCCTAGGCGTGTGCCGTAGGGAATTTGAAAATTACAAATGCTAAGACCCCCACCCTCAGTGAAGAGGAGCACGGCCTGTTTTACTGTAGTCACGAGTACATTCTTATATGCACGTGTTTGCTTATATTTAAAAAAAGAGGGACGCCAAAGTGGCTCAGTGGGTGAAGCCTCTGCCTTCGGCTCAGGTCAGGATCCCAGGGTCCTGGGATCGAGGCCTGCATCGGGCTCCCTGATCAGTAGAGAGCCTGCTTCTCCCACTCCCTTTCCCCCTGCTTGTGATCTCTCTCTCTCT
>PISX010026324.1:0-24686 GCA_004024625.1 Mellivora capensis | reverse complement strand
GACCAATATCCTTGATGAACACAGACGCGAAAATTCTCGCCAAAATACTAGCCAATAGGATTCAACAGTACATTAAAAGGATTATCCACCACGACCAAGTGGGATTTATTCCAGGGCTGCAAGGTTGGTTCAACATCCGCAAATCAATCAATGTGATACAACACATTAATAAAAGAAAGAACAAGAACCACATGATCCTTTCAATAGATGCTGAAAAAGCATTTGACAAAGTACAGCATCCCTTCTGGATCAAAACTCTTCAAAGTGTAGGAATAGAGGTCACATACCTCAGTATTATCAAAGCCATCTAAGAAAAACCCACCGCAAATATTCTCAATGGAGAAAAACTGAGAGCTTTTCCACTAAGGTGAGGAACACAGCAGGGATGTCCACTATCACCACTGCTATTCAACATAGTACTAGAAGTCCTAGCCTCAGCAATCAGGCATCCAAATCGGCAAAGAAGAAGTCAAACTATCACTCTTTGCAGATGATATGATACTATATGTGGAAAAACCAAAAGACTCCATTCCAAATCTGCTAGAACTTGTACAGGAATTCAGTAAAGTGTCAGGATATAAAATCAATGCACAGAAATCAGTTGCATTTCTCTACACCAACAACAAGACAGAAGAAAGAGAAATTAAGGAGTCAATCCCATTTACAATTGCACCCAAAACCATAGGATACCTAGGAATAAACCTAACCAAAGAGGCAAATAATCTATACTCAGAAAACTATAAAGTACTCGTGAAAGAAATTGAGGAAGACACAAAGAAAGGTAAAATGTTCCATGCTCATGGATTGGAATAACAAATATTGTGAAAATGTCTATGCTACCTAAAGCAATCTACACATTTAATGCAATCCCTATCAAAATCCCATCCATTTTTTTCAAAGAAATGGAACAAATAATCCTAAAATTTATATGGAACCAGAAAAGACCTTGAGTAGCCAAAGGAATATTGAAAAAGAAAGCCAAAGTCGGTGGCATCATAATTCTGGACTTCAAGCTCTATTACAAAGCTGTCATCATCATGAGAGTATGGTACTGGCACGAAAAGAGACACATAGATCAATGAAACAGAATAAAGAGCCCAGAAATAGACCCTCAACTCTATGGTCAACTAATCTTTGACAAAGCAGGAAAGAATGTCCAGTGGAAAAAAGACAGCCTCTTCAACAAATGGTGTTGGGAAAATTGGACGACCACTTCCTTATACCACGACCATTTCCTTATACCACACAGGGTATAAGGTTGCATTTCTCTCCTTGGATGAAGGACCTCTCCTTGAGGAGAACACAGGCAGCAACCTCTTTGACCTCAGCCACAGCAACTTCTTCCTAGGAATGTCGCCAAAGGCAAGGGAAGCAAGGGCAAATATGAACTCTTGGGACTTCATCAAGATCAAAAGCTTTTTCACAGCAAAGGAAACAGTTAACAAAACCAAAAGATAACTGACAGAATGGGAGAAGATATTTGCAAACAACATATCAGATAAAGGGCTAGTATCCAAAATCTATAAAGAGCTTAGCAAACTCAACACCCAAAGAACAAATAATCCAATCAAGAAATGGGCAGAGGACATGAACAGACATTTCTGCAAAGAAGACGTCCAGATGGCCAACAGACACATGAAAAAGTGCTCCACATCACTTGGCATCAGGGAAATACAAATCAAAACCACAATGAGATACCACCTCACACCAGTCAGAATGGCTAAAATTAACAAGTCAGGAAATGACAGATGCTGGCGAGGATGCGGAAAAAGGGGAACCTTCCTACACTGTTAGTGGGAATGCAAGCTGGTGCAACCACTCTGGAAAACAGCATGGAGGTTCCTCAAAAAGTTGAAAATAGAGCTACCTTAAAACCCAGCAATCACATTACTGGGTATTTACCCTAAAGATACAAATGTAGTGATCCAAAGGGGCACATGCACCCGAATGTTTATAGCATTAAAGATTTAAAAAAAAAGAGAGGAATGACTCGAATACTATATCTATTTTAAAAATTGAATTCCTAATAAAAAGAAATGTCTCCACAAAGCCAGAGGGGGTCACTGGTAAATTCCATCAAACATTTAAGTGAGAAACAACAGCAGAGTGTGTCAACAGCTGACTGGCCTTCACTGCTGGTGTTGCCATGTGGGCAAATCCCAGTCTCTGTCCCTTTCTTCCAAATTCCAAATACCAGGGAAGAAATGTAATTAGTTCAGCATGGGCCATGTAGACACCTCTAGAAAAACCAAATTGTCTATGGCCAGTAGGGGTGGAGAGGATGGGCACATACACAGTACTGACCAGGGCACAGGGACCAACTCTAAGGTCTGAGCATGCCCTTGGAGAAGAGGGGGTCGCCCCAGGCAACCATCCCAGAACACATGCTGCACCCACTGGAGCCTGGCCTGAGAGATAGCCAACTCCTGCAACTGGATGAACACAGTCTTGGAAAGAACAGCTAGTATCCAATCTCCCTCCATTCACAGGCTTGTCATCTGAAAACCAGGCCCAGTCACCATGAGGTTTTAGGCACCACAAAAAAAAAGTGTCGATCTAGTAACACATGAGAAGATCAACCGGTGAACAAACCCAGGGAGTACAACCAATAAGAGAGCCCACAAGGTTTTCTTACCTAGTCCCCAAGCTTACACAGTCCTAAAACAAGCAAACGATCCCCTCCCCAAACCCTCCACCAAAAACCAAACCAAACCAAAACCAAAACCAAACAAAAAAACCACAACCCCCCCCCCAAAAAAACAAAAACAAAAAACATCCTTTGAGATCACTACAGCAGATTATAAGTATAAACCCCACTTTCCAGAAGGAAAAGGTCACAGCTAGAAAAGGGCAAAGGAGTCTGACCCGTCTCGCTATAGGATCCCAGTATCTTATATCTTGTAGGATTCCTGCCTACATAGATTTACTCTATGTAAGGAGGTTATGTAAGGAGATTTACTCCTTAAAAGATAATTTTGAGGCACTCCTGGGTGGCTCCATGGGTTAAGCCTCTACCTTCGGCTCAGGTCATGATCCCAGAGTCCTGGGATCGTGCCCCGCTTCGGGCTCTCTGCTCGGCGGGGAGTCTGCTCCCCCACCCACCGCCTGCCTCTCTGCCTACTTGTGATCTCTGTCAAATAAATAAATAAAATCCTAAAAAAAAATTTGGGGTCCCTTGTGATTTTTGTTGGTCTAATCTGGGGGCCACCTGGAGGCTGGAATGCAGGGTGGTCATCAACAGGGGACTTCTGCTTTTCCTGTGCCCTTGCAGATTCCCCAGATCTTCCTCCTTTGCCTGTCTCCCTGTCTTGTTGAGATGTGTTGTGTCTACCAATGTTGAGATGAGACCAAAGATCATAAAGTAGAACTGCTATTCAGTCTGCAAAAGGTGACAGAAAAGGGCAAAAATACATATTTAAAGAGGCTCATTTTTTTCAAAAAGCTGAGTGATTATTTCCTCTCAGAATAAAATTATGTAAAATCATTCTCTGCAAGGAGGGAGAAAGATGGCCTTTGGAAAATGAAGCTAAACTAATTTTAGTTCAATTTGCATTTCTAGTACATTAACAACTTCAATCTGGAGTGTGGAGGGAGGAGAGAGTCTGACCCAATTATGCATCTTAAGAGGGGCAGGAGAGACAAAGCTGTGCCTGCAAATGCTTACTTGGGCCAGACAGGTATGCTTTAGTCACACAGCTTGGAGGGAAGGGACATTCCTCCCTCCTCTTCACCCCTGGAGCCTGCCAGCCTTGGACTTGAATGCCTTGAAGACTTAAAGGAACAGTATGATGTGGTGGGCAGGGTGAGGGTGGGCTCCTTGCATTGGGCAAGTCACAGCCTCTTTGCTTATTGTTCTTTCCTGAGAAATGGGAACTATTCATGGCTCCTCTGAGGATTCCGGGTAATCATGATGTAAATCACCTATGGAAGTAGGCTTTCAAGAAGGGTAGGAGGAGATCCTAGAAAACACATACTGATCTCTGCCCCAGGTTCACAGAGCTCCTAAAACCCTTGTCATTTCCTAAGTGATCAGAGCACTAGAAAGATATTTTGTCCTCATATTTGATCTTTGACTCAACTTCCTGATACAGGACTCCTGAAACCCTTGTCATTTGCTGGGTAATAGGACTGTCTTTTGTTCTATGAGGTGAGTTTAGGTGGGTTCCTGGATGGGGCTGGTCGGCAGGAAGACAAAACCATGAGTAGAGGCTTGGAATTTTCAGCCCTGTCTCTCATTCTCTTGAGAAGAAAAGTAGGGCTGAAAATGGAAGTAATGATCTATCATACCTGCATGATGAAGCCTCCATAAAAAATCCTGGAAGTATGGGGTTCAGAGAGCTTCCCAGTTGGGGAACACATCCACGTACTGGGAGGTGATGCATCCCAACCTCACAGGGACAAAATCACCTGTACTCAGGACCCTCCCAGGTCTCATCCTGTATATCTTTTTATCTGGCTGTTAACACAGAAGCTGTAGGTAACCTGGGGACATACTACTTGTGACTGGCATCTGAAATGGAGTGGGAGAAGTCTTGTAGGCCTGAGCCCCTAACCGGTGGGCTCTGATGCTATTTCCAGGTAAATAGCTTCTAAATTGAGTTAAATTGTAGGACACCAAGTTGGCAGCATGGAGGATTGCTTGGTGTGGGGAAAAATGTCACATACTTGGTGACCAGAAGTGTCAGATGTTCAGTGTTCTGCGTGAGTTGTAAAGAAAAACTCACAGGAGGAAACAACTGTAGGTTTTCCTCTATTCGGGTAGCTCTGATTGTAGCTGAGCCCCACTCATCATCCCTACTATCCATCCATCCATCCATCCATCCATCCATCCATCTATCCATCCACACCGTCAATGGATAATGGTGAAATAGATGATGAGAATAGCCTGAGGTTTGGAAGTTGATGGGTTTCTGGAAAGTCTTTCTTACTTGAAAGTTGTGTAAATCAAATGAAATGCAAAATGCACCTGGAACTCTTGCTATTTGTAAATAGATACATAAAGAAAACCATAAAGCAAAGACTTGACTCTTCAAATCTCCAATTTATAAATAAGTTTTCACATAGAATAATAGACTTTCAAGATGGAAAGGGACCCAGGGCTTTATGTCCTCCTGGGAGGTTGTAGGTGCAGAGGAAAAAATATATCCGTTATGTGGTTTCACACAGACTGAAATGAAATAGATAAATACCCCTCGCTTTTATTTTACACCTAGCTTTTTTTTTAAAGTTACTTCTTTTTTAATAGTGAACTTTGTTAAAGTGATTTAAAAGTATAGATAATACAAAAAATCAATTATTAGGAGAAACTTGTCCTTCTTAAAGATCTATTTCTTCCTTATTTCTAATCTTTAGCATAACATTTTTCCTCTCTGGGTATAGTAACCAAAGGTATAGTATAATACAGACTCAAAAGATGGGAAAATCTGAATCTCTTTCCCAGCCCCACTGTTTAACTTCTCTGGCCTTTATTTTCTTATTTCCTATCTACAAAATGGAGGACCTAATCCCACGTAGTTGGTGGTGCTGTTGGTGTAACTTGTGTACTAAGCAAGCAACCCTGGGGGGCCAGGGTTGGGCAAGGCAGGGAAGGGATGCTCTCCCCCGCCTGTGAGTGACAAATCCACAGGCCTACTCTGGTCACACTTAGTTGACAGTCTAACTCAGCAATGACACAGTCCAGTTCTTTTTAATGATCCGGAACCCTGAGTGTGACTTAGCTTTGTATCTTCCCTTTCCAAGCTCAGGCCTGCTTCCATGAACAGTGAGGAGGGATAGGCTGTCTTTCTGCTCTTAGCTGCTCTTTTGGATCTGCTAGCCAGGTTCCAAAGAAGGGAAGGTGGAATCAAGGTAAGAGAAGAAGACAGTTCTCCTCACTTACCACAGGACTTTGCTCTCCAGCCCTGGAGGTAAGACATTAGGGAAAACGTTCTGAAGGTCTGAGAGTCCCTCCAAGCCCTCGATAGGTTTGAGGCTAGAAGGTGATACACCATTCTCTTCATGAATCTTCTCTCAATGTTTCATATTTTCAAAGCAGGTAAGGGAGTTGATAGACATGGAACAGGTTCTCCTTCATTCCCATTGTAAATCCTGCATGTGGAGAGGGCTGTCTCACACTGGCTTGTAACCAGCATACTGATATAACTTTGAAAACTGGGTCAAAAGAGTCTCTTTTAACAACCTGTCAAGTGAAGATAAGAAATCATATATCTCATGTGTTTGGCTTATAGTGGTTCTCAATAAATTATTGACAAGGCAGAATCCTTATTAATAAATTGTTTCTTCCATCTGGTAGATAAGAAGGGACTTGCTGGGAAAATCCCAATAGGTGCCTGCTTTAAATGTATCAGAATGCTTTTCTAAAAATGCCCTGTAGTCAACCAATTTAGATTTCCCAAAGCCAAATTCTTGTTAATTATTCAACATTTTAATATATGCCACAAGTAAAACCACATGCTTTAGAATTAAAACCTCTGTTCAAAAACATCCTGGGGTTGGCACATCCAATGCTTGTTGGTAAAGTTCCAGAATCAGAATTAAAACAAAAGACTTCACTGTGGGTTTGAGGTTCCTTTAAAAAAAAATGTCACATTCTCAAGCATGAAGGTATTTATTCTGCAGATCCCTTTGAAAGTCTAAAATACAGATTTAAATAATGGTTCAGAACTCTCACTTAAAATCTGCCTCCATCAGCTCTTTAGAAAATAGAAATTTAATTCTGGTTCTATCATCTCTGAGCTTGGCAGAGAACAAGCTGGACTATTTCCCAGGCAGCCAAATCAATCAAAAACCATGAACCTTCCAGGAAAACTGACACTTTAATTACCTAACCCCTTGTTTGTGCATATACCACATGTGCGTGGTATGTTTGTGTCCTGCCCTCTGCAAGCTGTGGGCATTGAGGTTCTCCTGCTGAGAAAGCTGAATGCTTGTTTTTGTCCTGGCAACATCATGGAATCAAAACCCACTGTTATCTGGGTGACTCCCACAGAAATTAGCACCTCTTCCAAAGCTGGAGACAGCTTTGGTAGCCAGTGGGATGGAGATGTAAATGCCTTCTTCTCATCTGAGCAGGACCCTTTTGCATACTCACTGAGGGCTTGGGTAATTCCTTTAAGTAATTTAGCTCCAAAAACCCACCTTCCTTTGTCAGTTCAAGTGCAATTCCCTCCCCACCCCCACCCCCATCTCCGACAGCACTCAGTGCTTCTTGTCTGACAGCAGCCTTCTTGCCCTCTGCCTGTTCTCACTGCTCTAGCCAGCACCTTCCAATTCTACCACCAACACCAGCTACTTACTAAACTACCAAAGCCCTCATTCCCCCCTACCCCTAACCAACTGCCCATCACTGCAGGGTTTGAGCAGAGACTGGATGACAACTTAAAGGGGCTGTCACACAGAGAGGATGTTACATAAAGCATCACGGAGAATTGTGTGTTGAGTGATGAATGCCTGCTCCATGAGGATCAAAGATGTGGATTAATTTGCCTCAATGCACATTGCCAGGACAAAGCCCTCAGACCCAGCTTTACTGCCTTGGGCAAATGTTCTTCATTCAGTGTCTCACCAGACCTGGGAGTGAAGATCATCTCCTTCACATGGGTCATTTCTCCTTCAAGCAGTTTTTCTCTGGCTACCTGCATCTGTCACTACTGTTCTCAAGAGGGCTTTCTAGACTAGACTGGGTACCACCAAGTCCTTCCAGGAGAACCCACTCTGAAATAGACAAGCATGGTAATGCTGGGGGAAGAAATATAAGGAGGATGCAAAAAAAAAAATACGTGGGGGCTGATCCTGCTCCAGGGCCTCCCAGAGAATGCACACTGGATTACTACTAGCAGCTACTCTTTAGTGCTATGAAATGTAAAGGAAGGAGTGTTTCACTCTTACTTTTTGCAATTCCTTTATTTAATTTTTAAAAGTTTAGCCTTACCCTAGTCACTTCAATATGCTTTTATAACTAAGTCCATCTTCAAATAACATAATACTGCTATTGATACACTGTAACAAAATATTGCCAATGCCTTCTGCCAATCTCTCATGATAATACTTTTATCCATTTCACTTATCCATATGCTGTAATCATCCAACACATTGTTGCTATTATTACATTAAACAAGCAGTTATCACTAGCTCAATTAAGAAGGGTAATAAAATATTTTAATTTAACCTTCATTTATTCCTTCTCTGATGCTCTTCCTTTCTTCCTTTCTTTAAGTAGATCCAAATTTCTAAATAATTTCCTAAATATATTTCATAAATATTTCCTAAATAATTTTTCTTCTCTCTGAAGGATTTCTTTTATTATTTTTTACAGAGTCATTCTGCTGGTGATTAATTCCTCCAGTTTTTTGTTTGTTTGAGAAAGTCTATTTCTCTTTCACTCTTGAAGGATAATCTTGCTGGGTAAAAAATTCTAGGTTGGTGGGGTTTTTCTTTCAAGATTTTAGATATTTTGGTATATTCTCTTTTTGCTTGCATGGTTTCTAATAAGAAGTCTGCTGTAATTTTTATCCTTGTCTCTTTATAAGTAAGATGTGTCCTTCTCCTGGCTTGTTTCAAGAATTTCTCTTTGTCTTTGATTATCTGACATTTGAATATGATAGCATAAATACCATAGTTTTTTTTTGGTAATATTCTACCTGATGTTTCCTCAGCTTCCTGGATCTGTGTTTGGGGCGTGTTATTAATTTGGAAAGTGTTTGTCTAGTGTTCAATTATTTCTTCTCTACATTATTTCTTCCCCTGATTTCCAATTACATGTTATCTGGCATATCCAATTAGGTTATATCTTTTGATATCCCACAGTTCTTAGATGTTCTGTTCTGTGGGGTGTTTTTTTTTTTTTCCTTCCCTTCCTTCAATTATTTTTCTCTTTGCATTTCAGTTTGGGAAGTTTTTACTGACCTACCTTTGAGTTCACTTATATTTTTCTCAGCCATGTCTAGTTGGCTGATGAAGTCATCAGAATTGTATTCTTCATTATTATTACAGTTGTTTTTCCCTTATATTTCATTTGATTATTTCTTAGGATTTCTATCACTCTGCTTGCATTACCTCTCTGTTCTTCTGTGTTGTATACTTTTTCCTTTATAACCTCTAACATATTAATCTTCGTTATGTTAAATCCTAGTTCTTTTAAATTGCTTCTCTGATAATTTCAACATCTGTAACACGTCTGAGTCTGGTTCTGATGCTTACTTTGCCTCTTTGGACTGTGTGTTTTTTTCTTGACTTTTGTCATGCCTGATAATTTTTTTTTTTGTCAAGAGCTGGAGATGATGTATTGAGTAATAGGAACTAAAGGAAACAGGGTGTTCGTGTGATGTTCTATGTTAATCTGTCTAGGAATTGGCCTCTGTTTATTTTTTGCTGTAGCCATAGGTGCCAGAGCTTTCAAACTCCTGTAGGGTCCCTGTGTTTGTCTTTAGGTTTCCCTAAAAACTCCTCCTTCAGTAGAGTTTTCACCTTGCCGCTCTTTCCGCTGTACTTCTCTGTCACTATGCTGGTGTCCTATTGATGAGGCAGTAAGACATGGTAAGGATGTGGTAAGATGTGGTAAGTAGGGGAAGCATTCTAATCTTGTTTTTAAATTTCAGTCATTTAGTGAGACCCTGTCCCTGGACTGTGATCTTCACAAGTGCTTCTTAGCCTTCCCCCATCCCCTCACCACCTTGAGTGACATAGGAAGGCTGCAATAAGCTGGGGTCTAATAAATGCCCTTCCCTCAGGTGGAATAAGGATCTGGTAAAATCTGTTCCCTTTCTGGATAGGCTTTTATTATGCAGAGTGCTCTGGTATATTTCCAAATGGTTACTTTTCTCCTTTCCCTGCCAGAGCCACAAGGAGATAATCTTGGATTTTTCCTGTGAGAAGCTGGTGAGGTTACTAGATGTAAAACCCATGGAAATGGGATACTCCACCCAAAATGGGGCCACCAGGAGTTTTCTCTTTTCTCACTCTCAAACTACTCCATATTCAGCCTTCAGAAATCATCAAAAATTGCCATTTAAGTGTTCCCATTAGTTTCTAGCTGCAAGGGGTTTCCACTTCAGGTAAGCAGATCTTGGCTGTGACTCTGAATTCACCTGTCTCTCTACATTTCAGGGGAGCTGCTTGATTTGTGACCTCAGTTTTCTGGTGTGTCCAAGAAAAGTCATGAATTTCAGTTTGTTTAGCTTTTATCTTATTATAAGGATAAGAATGATGACCTCCAAGTTTTTTACATGTTGGAGCTGTAAGCTGGAAATCCATTATTTAATTTTTAACAAAGAGTTTCATTGTTTTAATTAAATAAAATTTTTTGAAAAATAAGACATCTTTTTTAGGGGTCTGTCTTTGGCCTTTAGTTGTGTAACTATAGAGTACATTTCTTCTTACTTTAGGAAGGAGTTATACCTGCAAACATTTTTAATCCTAGTAGAAATTACTAATAGAACCATTGTCTCCCATAAGGAGTAATGATTATCCTCCTTGCTAAGCCCTGGGGACAGCCGAATCTTACTTTAGACTATTGCTTCCTGTATCCAGTTGGCAGCTTGTTTCCTGCACCCAAGCCAACATAAAGGTAAGAGATTCTAGAAATTCAAGAAATACCTCCCAATTTTCCTTCTCCATATAGATCCCAACTCCTGTAATGGGGGACATGGTGCTTCCTAATAGAAGAATAGCTTTGATTTCCTTTCCAAAGACCCATGGAGGAGAGAGCTCAGTGACAAGTCTGTACTGAGGTATAAATGATTGATGGTGGATATCTTCCTGAAAGCAGTCTCTTCTAAGACAGAAGAAGAGCTATGTGAGCATGGAGGGCTCTCAAGAGGGCTGATACATTCACCTGGCGGGGGGGCGGGGGGGAGAGGGAGAAAGCCATACAGCCTTTCCCATTCCCCGTCCTGCTGCTAACCTGGAGAACTTCATTCCTCTCTCTCCCTGAACTAAACCTGACCAAGGCCAGCAAAACAGTACAGGACTGGACTGTAACAGTTGTGACACTTGCGGAACTGCTTGATGCTTCTGAGTATGGGCACCCTGGTGGGGGCCCTGGGTGCCTCAGTACAACTGGATGAGTGTGGAAGTCTAAACATTTCACTTGACCTTGCTGATGGGGGTGTGTCTGCAGTTTTCTTTGTGGTGTTTAGCCAGAATAGAGAACTTACTATCTGAAAATTTTCTGTCTCGCAAGTCTCCCCCTGCTCTGGTGACTAGAGAACAAAGGTCTTCCTTGGGGCTTTTGATGTCTGTGCCCAGTGATGTTTCCAGGTTGCTGGTTTCATCAGCTCAAGTCTGGGATGCATGAGGCAAACAAAGCAAAACCCCAGGGGACTCACTACCAGGTCATTCCTTGGGTCCTGTGGTCCCTAGCCAGTCTGCCTTCTCTCCACCTTTCAGAGTCTTTCTAGGCTTGTTTTATATACCATATCCAGAGGTTTTAATTGCATCTAGTGGGAGGAATAAGAAAAGTGGATCTATTCCATCTTCCCGGAAGCAGAACTCTACCCTCTTTGTTTTGTTACCTGCTTTCAATGTAACAACTTTTTAGGCAAATATATTTCATATTATCATTTGAATGGTGGTGCATTCCATGACACTGATATATATTGCTTATCTGTGGTTGGACCTGTAAGGTTTCTTCTCCCCCAACACATTTCTTCTATTATGAATAACACCAAGTAGCTAAACATTTGTCACATTCTTAATTATTCCCTTTGGCTAAATTTCTGAGCACTGACACTGCTAACCTAAAGGGTATGTACATGTTAACTTCTACAAAGTGCAGCTGATGCTCTCTGGAGAGCAGAAAGATTGTAGCAAATTATGCAACTGTGTGTACCTTGTTTGTGTATGCAGCCCTCGCACTTGCAATATCACTGAGTATTATTTTTTTAATTGTAATCCAGTAAGTTTAAAATGGTATATCACATTTCAAAAATTACATTTATTTAGTTACCTGTGAGACTCAAGAGCAATACAGGTGTCTATTAGCACCACATTGTTAGGCAATAAGAGGAGAGATGGGAAAACCTGAGATGGAAAACTTGAAGGGGTCCCCCAGGTAGAGTCAGGTCATGGCAGTTTGTGGAACACCACTAATGTAGCAGCCAGTGGGCAGGACCCAGTGACCAGGCCAGACTGAGAGGGGCAGAGGATAGGGAAGTAGGAGGGCAGCTCTTATCTGATGCAATGACAGATTTCCTCCGTCATTCAAGGGGTCATTGAATTTCTCAGGAATTTGGGGGGCTGTTTTCTAAAGAAGCATCTGCCATCCATTGGAAATGGGTAGTTGTCATCACAGTGAATGGACTAAAGGCCCGATTTAATTGTTGTTCTATAACTACTGGCCTTATAATATATAAATGAATACAAGCACACACACACGCACACACGTGCAAGCACACACACACACACACACAGCCCTGGCCTGTTTTAATCCTGGTCTTCTGATCCAAGCCACACTTAGTCACTATCAGACTATAATTAACTTATGTTACAATCGGGCTGTAATGACAGTCACGTAGAACAAGTGCAAGATGATAGGGGTTGAGCCTGATAGAAAGAGAGAGAGCTTTCTTCACAGCAGTTCTCAGCAATGGCTTAGATTTCTTTTCTTTTTTTTTTTTTTAAGATTGTATTTATTTATTTGACACAGAGAGAGAGAGAGAGAGAGAGAGATCGATCACAAGTAGGCAGAGAGGCAGGCAGAGAGAGAGCAGACTCCTTGCTGAGCAGAAAGCCCAATGCGGGGCTTGATCCCAGGACCCTGGGATCATGACCTAAGCCGAAGGCAGAGGCTTTAACCCACTGAGCCACCCAGGAGCCCTGCAATGGCTTAGATTTCACCACTGACCATCCTGCTGCTCAATAAGTGAATGTGGACAGTAGTGATCTGCATTTGTTTGCAAGGTTTTTTTGTTTTGTTTTGTTTTTTTAATTTGAGAGAGAGAGAGAGAGCAAGAGCTGGGGGAGGCAGGGAGAGGTAGGAGAGGGAGAGAGAGAATCCCAAGCAGACTCCTTGCCCAGCACAGAGCCTGACACGGGGCTCCATCCGACAACTCCGAGATCACGACCCAAGCTGAAACCGAGACTAGGCCACCCAACCCACTGCACCACCCAAGCACCCGTTTGCAAGGAATTTTTAACTGTAAGCCCTCAAAGGCAGAATTCTGCAGGTGCTCCACTGCCAACAATCTGAATTAATGACGACCTCATGTCATTGCTCTGATTCAATTTGCTGAATTGGAATACATGGAATTGCGTTTCATGAAGTTGACTTCTGTAGACTCTGGCATAACCGCTGTGCTGGTGATGGCCAGCATTCCAGGATAATTAGCGCCCAGCACCTTTAAACACACACTTGCTTCTTCAGGCTGTTTCATCTGGATCCATTAGATTTCATCAAACAGGTCCTGTTGGCTGTGCTAAGCACACAACACGAGACTTCACACAAAGATGCACTCACTCCTCGAATTCCTACCATAGAATTGGACCCCCCACACAGAAATTTTCATAAATCTGATTTTGTTCAATCCCCATTGGTAAAAGGAAAAAGTCCATTTTGATTCCTGATGGGAAAATAGTTCCATTTTGATGAAGCGTTAATGAAACAGAATATCCCAGGTACCATAACAACTTTGATGCCTGGAATAATTGTACACAGAGTAGCTTCTAGTAGTTTCTGGCCCGGCTTCAAACATTGTTGCTCCCTTACCACTCACATACCACCAGTGCCAAGCACAGGAAAGTGTGTTCCTATAATGATACAAGCCCCAGCAAGGGAAGGTGTGTTCCTACAATGATACAAGCCCTAGCACAGGAAGACATTTTCCTACAATGATACAAGCCCTAGCATGGGAAGATGTGTTCCTATCATGATACAAGCCCTTGCTCAGCTTCTCTGTGTCCCTGCAGCTGAGCTAGCATGGGGCCAGCTGACAGATTCCTGAAGGCATCAGGACCTGCTGTTCAAAGCTGGCACCTGGGTGTGGAGTGGAAACTCATGTGTCCCGATTCCTTACCCAACAAGACCAGCCATGGTCTGGCTGTTCCATCTGTGACTGGTGGGTCCTGAGGTGGCCCAGGGTACCCCTTCTGCAAGCAAGGGATCCAGTATGCTGAGGTATGCAAACCCCTTCCCCGACATTCTTCATCCTAGAAGCTACCAGAGAGCTTTGCACTATGGGTTATTGGTCACTGTCGTTTCCGAAGCTGACACTGGAACCCTGCCTGGCTCCTTGGACTGTATTTCGATGGTTAGAACCCGGATGTGGGGAAAATAGAGTCTTCGTCACAGGACATCCTCCCTCACCAGATGTTGATGGTTTTACAGAGACAGACAGTAAGTTCAGCAGAATCTGCCTCACCGTGGCACAGCTGGTGATTGTCAGGGATGGGGACTAGGTATAGGCATTTGTCACTGTGGCTCCCCAACTCCCTTGTCAGCCCCTTGGTAATTTTTCACGTTACAAGCCCTGCCATTGCCCCACTTCTCACCGTCCCACATTCCTTTGCAGCACACTGCACACATGGGACTCGGGTCCCACCAACCGGCTGCCCACAAGCCTGGATCAGAAATGCAGACGCTAAGGAGGCATCCTCGAGCTGGGGAAGCCAGTGTACAGGCGCTGTGATGGTGGACATTCTGGGGTCTCATCCCGAGCGAGGGTGGCTGTGGTGTGGTTCTTTCACTGCAGTAACTCCCGTGGTGCTGATCCGGACTGTGTAGCTTCCAGGTTCTGGGACCCACCTAATACCTTTAGAGATTTTATTTATTTATTTGGAAGAGAGAGAGAGAGAGACCATGAGGGAGAGGGAGAAGCAGACTCTCCACTGAGTGCCAGGATCCTGGGATCAGGACCTCAGCCGAAGGCAGACACTTAACCAACTGAGCCACCCAGGCACCCCAGCTACATAATACCTTTAAATAAATTCTTTTCTTGCTTAAAATAGCAAGAGTTTATTTTGCTGTCTGCAACAAAAAACCTGACCAACAGTATTCGCAACCCAAGATTTCAGATTCCCAAAGTCAGAGCTTTTTTTTTTTTTTTTTTCCCTCCGTCCACCATCCGGTATTCACTTTAAACTCACATCTTATTCACCCTCTCCCTTTCTGCAGATATGTAACTGAAAGCAAAGAACCGAGGGCACCTGGGAAGAGAAGCTTGGATCCTGTGACTCTCAGAATGGACAGCGGTGGGTAGGTGACAGGAAAATGCAGGGCACGGCATCCCGCAAGGGGGGAACAGGAGAGGTGGAAAGCCAGACGGAATCAGGACGGGCACCAGACAAGAACACACATTTATGGAGCAACGACTGGATGCCAGGACACGTTATAAACTACAGCAAAACCAAAACTAAGAGTCTAAGACAGGTATTCACAGCATTTCTTACCTCCCTCTTTCCAAGGAGGGTTCTCTGTTTGAGCTCTTCAGCTCCTACATCCTTAAGTGGGAACAGGTCTTGTGAATAAGCCAAGAAATGCCTCAGAGTTATGCACAGAAGAAGGAAGAGGGACAGAAAGGGAGAGGAGGGGATTACAGGCTGGTAGTAGGAGGGAGGGCAATGGAAACGAGATGCTGGTGAAAGAGGTACCATGATGAGGGAGACTCTGGGAAAGGTGACACTTTAGGAGGGTTGGGGTGGATTTGCTGGCATGCCTGGTGTAACACCCCTCTTTTGGCCCCCACCCCCCTTCAAGAGCCTTCTGAAAATCTCTCATTACTCTTCAAGAGTTTTACTATGCATCTATTACTCTTCTGGAAGCATCGCCATTCTGGGACCAGTCTTAAGAAGGAACAGATGAGGGCGCCTGGGTGGCTCAGTGGGTTAAGCCTCTGCCTTCAGCTCAGGTCATGATCTCAACGTCCTGGGATGGAGTCCCACATAGGGCTCTCTGCTCAGCGGGGAGCCTGCTTCCCTCTCTCTCTCTGCCTGCCTCTCTGCTTACTTGTGATTTTTCTCTGTGTGTCAAATAAATAAATAAATAAAATTTTAAAAAAAGAAGGAACAGATGCATTATCTCATTTGACTTCCATGATAAGCCTGTGAGATGAACACTATTGTGATTTCATTTCTCAGCTTAAGAATCTGAGGATCAGAGAGGTTTTATGGCTTATCCAGAGCCACACAGCTAAGTGGTGAGACTGGGATTGGAATCCAGACCGAAAGGATTCCAAACCCCTTGCACAGAGGAAGGTGGAGGGGACAATACGTTGACCTCCCTCACATCACAATCTGCCCGTTTGCATACTGGGGTTGGTCACATGGATTTGGAAATTCCTGAGCTGATGTAGGGGTCTGTCAATTACTTAGATCTGTAACTTAAAAAAAAAAAAGCTATGAAGTCCTACACAACAACTATTCCCACAGCCTAAGGACAGAAGCTCCAAATCTACAATCAAGACCTGGGTTAAGTTATTCAGAAAAATAAAAATTCATTAAACTGCAAACATAAAACAGGTATACAATAATACACCCTTGGTCTGCTGCGATACAGCTCATTTCTGAAGGCAATTCAGTTCATTCACCCTTTTTAAAAATTTAAATGCAATTACCTCATGGTTGTTTATACCACGCAGACCCCAAAGTGATGACGCGGGAGGGAAGTCTCCACCGTGTAATAATTTCAGTCTAACGAGCTAGTACCGGGCCTGGGAGAAGCCCATCACTTTGCACCATGTGAGTGTCACGGAGCCTTTCTTTTATCCTGGCCACACCCCTAGGAGGGGAATACCGTTAGTCACAGTTTATAAATAATTCACAGAGACTGCGAACGTGTAAGTGATCAGCTCCATCACTCAGCTTCTGGTTTTAATGAGGAGACCACAGGTCCCGGTATTAGGACAGCCCTAGTTTTTATCTATTTTCTCAGGATAATTAGCTAAAGTGCTCTGCTTCATTCTCATAATTTCCCCCCTTTAGATGACCATTTGTAGGGTCACCCTAGTCGTCAGTGGCAACACTGAAGTGAACCCAGGTCAGACTGATTCTATGGCTTGTGGTCACTGGGCTCTCCAGGACTGCACAGGGCACATTTCCATGAAAAGATCCTTATCCGGTGAGTCTTACATGGGCTCCGAAGTCCATTTAACCTAGAGAGGCTCTCCCCTTACCTCATGTATTAGTTTGCGAGGGCTGCCAGAACCAGATACCACACACTGGTTGGCTTCAACAACAGAGGTTTGTTTTCTCACAGTTTCCGATGCTGGAAGTCCACGACCAAGGTGTTGGCAGGGTTGGTGTCCTCTGGGGCCTCTCTCCTTGGCTTGCGGATGGCCTTCTCACCGCATCCCCACGTGGCCTCTGTACACGCATCCCTGAGGTCTCTCTGTGTCCAAATTTCCTCTTCTTGTGAGGATGCCAGGCTTACTGGATTAGGCCCTTCCCAAAGGCCTCTTTTTAATTTCATGACTTCTTAAAGTACCCCCATCTCCAAATGCCCTCACATTCTGAGGTTCCAGGAGTTAGGACTTCAACGTACAAATCTAGGAAGGCACAACTCATCCACAACACCTTATTCAGTACAGAAAGCGGTAATGGAGGAAAACTGTAAAATCTTCTTTTCTGAGGGTCTTCAGAAGTAAAGCAAAGTCACACCTGTGAAAAACAGGAGTGAGCCAGGCACGAGGTAAGACCTTGTTCATTCCATCGCTGGTTTGGAACAGCATTGGAGGCTGTGAATGTTCTTTGGCCCACTAGTGTGAGTTCCAGAGGTGGCTGGGAAGAGGTGTTTTTTTGGCTACGATCACCATCACCCCACCTTTCCCCATCCGCAACTGGGGAAAACAGAGCAGCAAAATCAAAGGCCTCTGCTGCTAGAAGGTGGGAATGGTTGGCAAGTCTAATGCAATTTGGATTAACCTGCATGGCGGACAATATTATCTTCATACCCCAACGACATCCCTGCTCTTCCTTCCCGACAGAGGTTACCAGAACCACAAAGGCAGGTGGCATCTCGTATAGTTGGATCGTGGGCATATATGACTGAATTCTGGTCAAGAGGAACCAAGGGAAAATGTGTTAGCTGGTTTCTGGGAAAGAATCCTCCCCTGATTAACACAGAGTATTAAATGGATGTCCCATGCCGCCTGTCTAGGACATGAGTATCAGTAGATAGAGTGTGTGGCGCTCAGGCCGCCATCCCTGACCTCAGGGAGAAGTGGCCTTAAGAGGCTGACCGGGAGCCCTCCCCTGTGAACCAACGCTGGAGCCACCCACCTCCAGACTTACCAGTTGAAGCAGTGAATATTCTAGTTGCTGAGCATCTTTTTATAGGATTTCTGTGACTTGTAAGCAAAACCCTCCTACCTGATAAAAGGGAAAGGAATCCAGATTTTATGTTTCAAAGTGTTAATGGTCATATGGGATGCCTGGGTGGCTCAGTCGATTAAGTGTCTGCCTTCGGCTCAGGTCATGACCCCCGAGGTCCTGGGACTGAGTCCTGCATGGGGCTCCTTGCTCAGTGGGGAGCCTGCTTCTCCCTCTGCCATTTCCCCTGCTTGTGGGCTCTCTCACTCTCTCTGACAAATAAATAAAATCTTGAATAAATAAATAAATGAATAAAGTGTTAATGTTTATTTGAAAATCAGCCTATATTGCATGTTTATTACAAAAACCATAAGCAAAGATAAAAAACTATACCTAAATCAATCTTAAAAGATAATACTCTAGGGCACCTGGGTGGCTCAGTGGGTTAAGCCTCTGGCTTCGGCTCAGGTCATGATCTCAGGGTCCTGGGATCAAGTCCCGCATCCGGCTCTCTGCTCAGCAGGGAGCCTGCTTCCTCCTCTCTCTCTCTGCCAGCCTCTCTCCTTACTTGTGATCTCTCTCTGTCAAATAAATAAATTCTTTAAAAAAAAGATAATGCTCTGTAATTATTGTTAATAATCCAATTTATGTCCTAGTTTATATCTTTTCCAAACATATGCACATATATACATATATTTATTCTACAAAAATGGCATCATATTCTGCCCCTAGTTTTGTAATCTGTTTTATGTCTGTGCCCAATATCATATGATGATGTTCTTTTCATATTTTTGATGGTGGCAAACCATTCCCTTGTGTGTATGTATCATAATTTAAATGATCTCATGTGGACATCATTTATAGTTTTTAGCCACTATAACTGCTTTTATAAATACCATGATAAACAACTTATGTTTATAAATTTGCTCTTTTGACTGAATAATTCCATAGGATAAATTCAGAAAAATGCTGCCTGAGTCAAAAGGTATCACATGATGCCTTTAAGGATTTGCGTCTAAATTGCAAAATTGCTCTCCAGGAAGACTGTAGCACTGTCTTCTCCCACCAACAGTCCATAAGACACCCCATTTCTGCATACCTTCCCCAATGCTGGATGTTACTCTTTGAAACATTGCCAATCGATACATCAAAAAAGAAAATGTATCTGATTTTTTGGTAGGCTTTTGATTACCAAATAAGGGCAGACATTTTGGCTGCTTGTTGAAAGCTTGGCTATCTCAGAGCACAGGTAATTTTCTTTCCTATTTTATTCAATCCAGGCTTGCGAGGCCCCTGGATGCCTGCCGCCGTGAGAGCAAGCAGCCCTCACTCACTCTCCCAGGCGGGTTCTGGGACTCACTGTGTCTAGGGGAGTGAATTCTCCTTTTGGCCTGCTTGGTGACAGCGCATCACTCAAGCAATGGTATGGCCCCAGCCCAGCTTCTTTTCTAAACATAACAACTTACCTTCGGTCGGTGAGTTTCAACCCTGACTGCACATCAGGATTATCCAGGCAGGTAGTTTTTGTTTTTGTTTTTGTTTTTACTTTAATATAAATTTTATTTTCCTTCATGAGTGGGTAACATATGAGACCCACAAAAAAAAAAAATCAGGGGCGCCTGGGTGGCTCAGTCGTTAAGTGTCTGCCTTTGGCTCAGGTCATGATCCCAGGCTCCTGGGATGCAGCCCCACGTCAGGCTCCCTGCTCTGCAGGGAGTCTGCTGCTCCCTCTCCCACTCATCATGCTTGTGTTCCCTCTCTCGCTGTGTCTCTCTCTGTGTCAAGCAAATAAATAAAATCTTTAAAAAAATTCAAAGGGGAATTCAGTTAAAAATCTCCCTCCATAGCCCCAAACCACTCCATTATCTTCCTCAGATACAATGGATGTCACGACTTTTTTGTGGATACTTCCAGAGATACGAGTAGATTTGAAGAAGCGCCCCTTCTGAGTCCCCATGCCAGACTTTCTATATTAGAATTTCCAGGATAGAGAATCTGAAAACTTCAATTTTTATTTTTAAAGCCCGCAATGTTGTTGGGTGAGAGTCAGCATTTAAAATGACTACTTTGGGATGCCATTTGTTCATTCATTCAACACATATTTATCAAGCATGCTGACACTATGCTTGGTGCCCGGGGACAGCAGTGAACCAAAGTCGTTACTCTCATGGAGTTTAGATAACAATATGGGGGAAAAACAGAAAATAAACTGTAATTATCAGAAAGTGAGACACTCCATGATGAAAACTAGTCTTCCAATTTCTTGTATCTCAACTTAAACCTCCTTTCCCCCTTGGAGATTTTTCTTAGTCCCTCCACTGGAAGGCAGAGGGAAGATAAGAAGAAAAAGGAGCAAAACGTGTCAGGTAATTAGATGACTCCCAAAGCCCAAATTCTGGATGAGTTTGAAGCTTGTGCCCAAAGTCCTTCCGGTGTGATGTTCATTTCTCTTCACACGCATGGGGCATTGAATTCTTCATAAAGGCGTATTCTGAGAAATGTCAACTTGCTCATTACTCCTAAATAAAAAGTCTGATTCCTTCTTTTTTTCCCCCCCTGAAATCCACAAAAGCCTATACTAAAGCATTGTGGGGTCCCCACACAGTCAGCCAGTGCTTCTTTCAGAGCTGGGGTAACACCAATTTACCAAAGAGAAAGGGAGTTGGGAGTCTCCTTGATGCAGACACTCACAATATTCACTTCAGTTTAAAAAAATACGCTTACTGACATGTGCCATGCCCTGTGGTAGGTACTGTCATCATCCTGTTTCAAATACGAGGAAGAAACCCATAGTAAGAGAGGTTAAGTAACTTATCCAAGTCACCCTGAATTCAGATCTAGGTTTGCTGATATCAGAGCTTGGTGTAGCCCCCAAAGGGTTAACCTCAAAATGTGAATGAGATGATCCAGGGGCACCTGGCTGGCTCAGTCAGAGAGCACGCCACTCGATTTTGGAATCATGTGTCCAAGACCCACAATGGGGGTAGAGTTTACTTTAAAAAAAAATGCAAAATCTCATTCCAAATCTCTGCGCTCTGTACCATCCCACAGTACCTACACCCAAAGGGGAATAAATCTTAAAAAAAAAAAAGTTGACTAAGATAATCCATACGTTATGTTTGACATAATGTCTAGTAAATGGTTAAGACTTAGTTCATTCTGTGGAAGGTACCTTCTTCTCCTTTGTCTTCTTTTTCTTCTTCCTCTTCTTCTCCCCCACCCTCTTACATTTTCTTCCTCCTCCTCCTTCTTGTTAATGGACTAGACTCCAAGATGGCAGCTACAGACTCACATCCATCTTTCTTTTCTCTTTCTTTCTTTCTCTCTGAAACAAACTAATGAGAAGGAATGAGGTGGGAAGAGTGCAATCTCTTGGTGGGGGCTAGAATTTGCCTGCCTGCGGCAAGCTGGGGACTTAGAGGCCCCTCCTGGTACCCGGGGTCACACCATGAGAAGTTCCTGATTCAGCCTGCATTGTTGGTGCCCCCAAAACCTGCCTTGTTTTCTCCAATATTTGACCGTGAAGCACTGGAGGACTTCCTCCTCTTTGTGTTCCCAGTGCTGGGAATGGTGTCTGACTCACGGCAGGTGCTACAAGTTGAATGAAGAAACAACTAGATGAACCGCCTGACTATCCAGCTTCTTCTCCAAGGCTGGACTCTGCCCTTGTGTCTTCGGTCACTGTTCATTTTGAATTTTCCCCTGCCAGATGCTGTCCTGGATGTTTTAGGTTTATTTTTGTTCTTAGTTCTCACTGGAGTAGGAAATACTAGCTCTAGTCTACACCTGTGGAACATGAGGCTCGTGGTATGTAAGCGGCGGTCACGCTGTTCCAAAGCAGTGAGGGTAGCTCTGGTATTGCCCCTCTTCTGAACCCACCTGTCCCTTTGTTCTCCCAAACAGCATGAAACAAGCACAGACTGAGCACAGCTCAGGGTGAGAATTGGCACACAGGGAGGTCGTGATTCCAGTGGGCTTTATAGTCCCGTGGGAAACAGAGAGCAGTGAGCCGTTAAAATGCAGGGTCCTGAGTGCAAGAAGAAACATGCAGGGCTGTGGGAGACAGATGGACACCCAAGTCACTTTCGGAGGAGCTGACATCCAGGCAGAGCCCTGAAGGATGTGCATTACCCGGATGGAAAGAGGAAAGGGCATTCCCAACAGAGGGAACAGTATATTCAACAGTATATGCAAAAGGCCAGGGAGAAAGTACAGGTGTCAGGACTTGCTTGGGACTCATAGTGTGCTGGTGGGAGAGGGAAGTAAGCTACACAGACACCAAATAATCAGGCCAGTTTGTGAAGGGCCCTGCAGACCAAGATATTTAAAGACTGGGGGCTCGACTGTGTAGAGAAGCCTTGCTTAAAATGGGAGTGAGGTGATGTGATTTGATTCGCATTTTCAAAAGATCTCTCTGGATACTATGTAGACAATGAGCCAGAGGGAAGCAGGGTGGGTGTTTGAGAGAGCTAATGTACATGAACTGTGTGGGAGGTAGTGGACTGCATTAGTGTAACAGCAGAACAACATGGGAAGAAAGAGTGGATGGATTTCAGAGACCTGTGCAAGCTCCAGCCAATGGGACTTAACCACTGAGTAGGGTGCGGGTGGGTGGGGGGGGGGGGTATTTGGGTGGGGCAGGGCTAGGGGCAAGGGCAGGAAGCCTGCATTCAGAAAGGGAGTGCATGCTGTCGACCTAGTGCTTGGAAGGCCTTTTCTTCTGCTGGTTCCAGTAAAGCACCCCCAACCGTGCCATGTAATCTCTGCTGTTTCTTTTTCCCTGAACCACTGATGCCTGCACCCCCTATGACATATCCCTCTCAGCAATCACAGTGCTGTGTGCTAATAATCAGTTGTGCGTCTGCTTCCTCCAGTTGGGCTGTGGATTTCTCAAGGCAGGGACTGGGCCTGGGGCAGTGCTGGTGCAGTAGTCACTAACCATGGTCGTCAGTTAGTGAACCACTGGAATTAGAGTCCCTTGGGGCTTACCATTGAACAGGCAAATTCGGGGCCCAATTCCAGGCTGCTTCCAGAATCAGAATTTCTGGGAGGAAGGACCCAGGAATCTGCCTTTTAACCAACTCCTTAAATGTATCCAATGCCCACTGAAGTTTGAGAGAACCCTTGGACTCTAAAGTTGAGATCCAGTCAAGAGGACAGTCTCTGAAATCAGAAGTCTGAGACCTAATTCAGGTCTTCATTGAAACTCGTGTTCTTTTCTCTACAGTGGGATACTGTGCTCACTCCTCAGGGATGAGTGAGATAGTGTCTATAAATGAAGGGTGTGACAAAGGCACCCACTTCATGAACACTGGTTGAATAAACTTGCAAAATTTGCATGCAACATGCAAGCATGTCTAAGTGTTGCTACTTCATCGTCGCTGAATGCCCCTTTGACATTAACAGCAGTTACACGCTAATGTAGAAAAGCACTGGAGCATTTGTTCTCAGGAACTTAGGCCTCCACTGGGCCTGTTAAAATGAAATTGTGCTAAACTGACGGCCACAAGGACATTTCCTTGTCCCCATATGAAGACTCATCTAAATCAAGTGGCAGTTTGTTCTCTTCCAAATGCACCCTAAACTGAAGAGTATTTTCCATGTTCTTTCTTATTCAATGCGTGTCTTCCCATTTGGCCTCTTTGAAAAACCTCACTCCATTTTTCCAGAATGAAAATGATCGCTTCTTAGAGTCCTGTGTGCTATTTCTCAGTGGCAGCGAGCTTGGGAGTCAGTGGGAGGCATGGGTTGGAAGGCCAGCTCCAGCCTTTATCAGCTGAGCAACCTGAGCTCTTCTGAGCCTCAGCAATCACCTCTATAAGGTGAGCATGTTCCTACACGAAAGAGATATTGTGAGGATTAATTCTTGCAAACCCCTTAGAACAATGGTCAGCCCTGAGTCAGCATTGCGGTTGAGTGTTCTCAAATGTTTCCAGAAGCAAATATTTGGTTGGCACCCGATCCTCTGCTGTTTAGTCTTATACATCTTCTAAGTCCACTCAGTGAGGTCTATCTCTCTCTCCTGGGTCCAGTGTTTCCTTGTTTGATTGATAATTAAACCTACCACAGAAAGAGAAGAGAAAATGTATCCCTTATCTGGTCAACAGAGAGTAGCTCTTCTTCTGACTTCTTTTTTTTTTTAATTTCTTTTCAGCGTAACAGTATTCATTGTTTTTGCACCACACCCCGTGCTCCATGTAATACGTGCCCTCCATAATACCCACCACCTGGCTTCCCTAACCTCCCACCCCCCACCCCTTCAAAACCCCTCAGGTTGTTTTTCAGAGTCCATAGTCTCTCATGGTTCACCTCCCCTTCCAATTTCCCTCAACTCCCTTCTCCTCTCCATCTCCCCATGTCCTCCATGTTATTTGTTATGCTCTGCAAATAAGTGAAACCATATGATAATTGACTCTCTCTGCTTGACTTATTTCACTCAGCATAATCTC